>JAQGBS010001841.1:0-14527 GCA_034698545.1 Acrobeloides obliquus
TCATAACAGAAATTTTTTCACAAAAAGTGATGTTCTACAAAGTTGTCCGTCGTGATCTCAAGAACAACTTTGTAGAATATCACTTTTTGTGAAAAATTTTCTGCTATAAAGAAAATCCTTATAAACAGGGACCCAAAAATCACAAAAAGCCACTTTTGTCACCTTGTATAAAGGCGCTGGACCCAATTTTTATGTTTTTGTTAATCACTCACTAGGTACATAAGAATAACCTAGACTTCAAGTTTCTAGCAACTCTTTTTGGCGTACTCCCACCCCCTGTGCACTATTCCAGACATTGCCTCTTAAATCCGTCAGTCTTATATCATAAAATTTTTTTAAAGTTACCTTCTCATCATTCATAACAACCGAAATTTGTGGGACGATACAAGTGTCTTTGGGAAGGTGATAGCCTTTAATGGTGACATCTTTAGTTGTGCGGTGGAATAAGTTCTGTGTAGCTATGCTTCCTGCGCGTTGGATTTCCTAAAAGTTGTAGTTTTTAAAGAGGCGTATGACGCTTCTTAATATTCAAGTGCAGCGGTGTAACCAATTGGACTGGGGGGGGGGGGGGGGGAAACCCCACGACCCAGAAAAGTTGTAAAATCTTCCCGTGGATCACCAAATTGTTTTTTATTTTGAAAATATGTAGATTTGTTAAATAAAATCGATTTTTGGCCAAAAATTAATAATAGTCATTTTTGCAAAAATTTTTTTGGCAAAAAAGCCAATTTTGCAGAAAAAGTTACATCTTTAAGTAGCGTCTCCTCTTGTACCTGAAAAATTGTTTGCAAAATGTCCATTTTTTAAAATCAAAATGTACCTCCCCCGTTCCGAGGGGTACTAGATGATTAATCTGCGACCTAGTCACATGACCATCTAACTTTTCGATAGGTCCGTTGAAATTGACTATAAAATGCCCTACTTGACATGTAGCACTGATATAGTGTAAGAAAGGTTTATCTTCCATGGTGATAAAACGGTTACTGCCAATAACCCGGTCTATCTCTTCTTGGATTTTTTTCTGCACCTCTGGGTATAGCATCATGTAAAGTACAGCAAATGCTAAAATTTTAATAAAAATTTAATAAAAAATTAAATTGGTCATACTAAGAGTAGTGGTGGTGGTTTCTTGACCAGCCATCCATAAACCAGATACGACACCAATGAGTTGTTCTTCTCTATAAAAAATAATATTTCCCTTTTTATATTTTGTTTATGAATCAAATTTTACAATTTTTAATTGTGATTTTATTTGACACATCCCTTGAAATATAAAATTTTTTATATTCAAAACGAGCTCCGTAGCGAACGTACTTGGAGGCGAGGCCGAGCTCCATAGCGAAAGTACTCGGAGGTGAGGCTGAGCTCCGTAGCAAACGTACTCAGAGGCGATATAGACTGTAACGGAGACGACATCGTCTGTAACATCGACGTCTATGACGTCAGCGTCTGTAAGGGGTCATTCACAAATTACGTTTCCCAGAAGGGGGGGGGTCCAGGATTTTCTAACGAAATCTAACGGGGGGGGGTCAACTGAAATCTAACGTAATTTCTCCCAAATTTTTGGGGGAAATTTTTCTTTTGAAAATTTTTTTCAAATATCAATGGTCCCTCATTATGATTTTTCACCAAAAAATGACCAAAATTTCCTATTTTTACCAAAAAGGTCCAAAATTTTCCATTTTTTCTACAAAAATTGTAATTTTCTGAGCATTTTCAGCATAATTAAAAATCTTACGTAAAATCATGCCCTTCTCCTTGTTGATTCATCTTTTCAATCTCTCTTAAATATGCTTCACAAAAATTAGTCGGATCAGCACTCGACAAAAAATCGATTTGCGCTTTTTGTTCTTGAACATGCTTGTAATAGAATTTATATAACTCATCACTATTGTGTTTCATCTCATTATAGAAATTCTTGAAATAAGGCAATTTTCCGAAGAAATGGAATCGGCTTTTCATCATCTTGACAGTAGGGTGATCGAAGAGAACCATTTGTCTATCAACGATATGTTTGAGGTGGTAGAATTCTGATGATTTGTCCTAAATGGGGTGATCAGGATAGATGATCAAGTAAAAAGGTGATAAGGCTAAGGTGGAAGATGATGGTCCATATATGGACTCTAACTCACAACTCTGCCTTGATCTTCCGATCCGAACCCAGACCCGATCCGACTAGACCCGACCCATCCGACAAGACCCGACCCAACATACCAGGCCAGTCCCGACTTGATCCGACCAGTGGCGTATGGAGAAGAGTTGGTTAGGGAGGTAGATGGGGCACTTCCCCCAAAACGGCTGATCTTTTTCAAAAAACATAAGGGGCCCTTATGATTAGGGATTTATTGAAAAAATATGGCCCACTAGGAGGGGGCACCTCCTTCCCCCCTGCTCCTTGCCTACGTCACTAGGCCCAACCAGACTCGACCAGAACTGTCCAGATCCGACCAGGTCCGAACCGATCCGACCCGTCCTGATACGACATAGGAGGAAGGGGATAAAAATTTACAAATTTTGGATTTCATAATACAACATAAACATTTCTTACCCCATTAAAGCTATACCCAAAAAGTAAATTATTGATAACTGATCCAACAGTTATATCAATATATTTTATAATATCAATTTCTTTCAAACCATCTCGTATATCGGTCCTGATATGGTTGACTATATGTGTAAATTCTTCCAATATCTAGTAAAATCCCATTCACAAATAAATCTCTTAAAAATTGTTACTCTTTCTTGCATCAAATTTCTGCCCATTCCCAAATTTCTTAACGCCTGTATTGCAAATCTTCTTTGTTCTCTCCATTTAGGTCCGTCAAGGAATCCGATGCTTAGTATTCCCTCTAAAAAAGTTGATTGGATGAAAAAATGCACCTTTTTTCTCCTCACTTTTTTGCATCGGTCTACCGACCATTTCTGGGGCTTAGGATGGGACAGGATAAACTTTACATGAACCTTAAAACGAGCCACTGGGGTTTTTAAAGTGATTATGCCAGTTGAAAAATAAGCTTGAAGTTAGCACTGCTAACTTAGCAGTTAACAGCCGATTTGTTATCAATCTATTCTTTTTACCCATCCCCCCAATTTTGAGGGGTCAATAAAATTGGTGGCATTGATTTGTTTGGATATTGTGTGAGAGGTTGGGGAGAGACATGTGACGACCATCTTTCTCCCTTCTTTTTTGCACTAATCTTACCTCCAATGAAGACGTCATTAAACTCCTTTTCATCAATCCGGCCTTCATATGATGTACCATCCTTGATAAAAGTTTCAACTATCGTGTCATAATCGTTAACAGATACGACGGGTTGCTCGCCTGACCAATAAGTATAGACATCGCCATATTGTTTTCGCCAATCCATAAAAATTTCCCAGTGCTTTGTATTAAAATAGAAAGAAATCAAATTTCCGAAAATGGGAAGAGGTGTGGGACCTAAAAATTTTTTTTGTATTAGAATAATACCTCTTTCGGGGTGATTTAGCTCTACTGTTTTAAAGATTTTTAAGACTAGGAGGACCCTATAAATAACTTTTTTTGTCGACTCGATTAATTCCAGAGCATAATCCAGCCTGGCCAGAGATATAAAACCCTCTTCCTGTCCTTCTCTTAATCTGATTATGATCCTGTCGGGAATTCTGCCTCTGGATGCAATGAACACCTCTAACTTGAGTAAAGATTCATTTTCCTTAATTACAATTCTTTTTACTAACCTGGTGGAAGATTCCTTCTTTTCCAATAACAATTATAAAATAAAAATAAAATAACAAAAAATAATAGAGCAAACATTTTTCTATAATTGAAAAATCAGTCTTTAGATGAAAAATAAAAAAAGTTTCAGATTTTTTTGCGGCACGCAAAGTGGTCTTAAAAATTGTTCAAAAAAGGGGTAAAAATCGAATTTTTAAGGGGTTTTTGTGGCTTAATTTTCAAGAAAAGTAAAAAGTTTTCACATGGAAATAACGGGCAAAAAGCGTTTTTTTTTGGAAATACAAGGAAAAATTCATTCGTTAATAAGAACTTGTGAGGACTTTATTTTTGTTTTTTTACTATAAATCGTCTTTTTTTAGTAAAAAAACAAAAAGTCCTCATGAATTCTTATTAACGAATGAATTTTTCCTTGTGTTCACTTTATGGCCGTTTGACCATATTAAAAGTCTTCTGAAAGACTGTAATTATACAACGGTGTAGTGACGCAAATGCTTTAAACTCTCCTCCCAATATCACAAAGATCAAACTTCATTCTTATGTCTAGCAGGGTGGGGCCACCCGCACGTATCTGGAGAAGGAAAAGTCGGATTCAAAAATGGACATCAGATTCGTGTTCAGCGACCCCGAAAACCTAGAGTATACCGCGGTTTCAAAAATTGATTCGAATTTTTGTTACTATGGCCAACCCAGGTTCGAGATTTCGAGACATAGTCTCTTAAAACATTAAATATAACTCATTGTCTTAACACGTATAGGCCGAACCGGAAGAGATATACATTTTAGTAGATTCGGGCATGGGAAACACGATAAAAAAGAAAAAAACCCTCTCTGAGAAAATATTTATGCGTATTTAAAGTTTTTCCAGTAAACAACCGCAGGTCGAAATTTGCATCATAATAGCGCGGAATATACATGGGCAAGGGGATAGGCTGGTAAACCAAAAAAGCGGCACATTTGACGGCCTTTTTTTGGCCATTAAAATTGAAAAATTTGTCAAAATCGAAAAATTCATTAAAAATTCGTAAAAAATTGAAAAATCATAAAAAAATTGCAAAATTCGTGACAAAATTGAAACATTTGTTAAAAATTGAAAATTTCATCAAAAAATGAAAAATTCGTAAAAATTGAAAAATGCATCAAAAATTTCAAAATTCGTTAAAAATTTGTTGAAAATTGAAAATTTCATCAAAAATTAAAAATTCATCAAAATTGAAACATTCGTCAAAAATCGAAAAATTCATGAAAGACCCTTTGGTTTTTTGCCGTATATTTTTACCAAAAGCAAAACATTTGCCGAAAATTGACCTCCCAGCTGCGACATGGGGGTGGGTCGAGCTACCTCTTGCCCAAGTGTGGCGCGGAATTCTTTGTTTTTGTCTTTTGACATGTATGAACATGTCAAAAAATAGCTCATTTTGAGCGCCGAAAGCGAGAGGAATTACAATAACTCGGCCCGAGCGCCGCGATGCCATAAAAAATTTTTTATCGAGTTCTGAGCGCTCGTTTTTGGGTTCTAGATTTATTGTTTTAAAGTACATTTTTTAAATTCTTTATGTAATTAAAAACACGTAAACCAAAACGTTTATAGGACCAGGCCACTCAGATACAATCATATGAAAAAATGATATATTCGGACAGATCATGAAAATTTGAGCATTTTTTGTTTTTACAGCATTATCTGAATCGTTTTCCCCATCGAGATAAATGCATTTGAAAATATGAACTCGTGTACATGTTTTCGTTGTAATAATCAACCTTTTTTGAATTTTCTGCTTTAAAATCGTGAAAAAATAGCATTATTTGACAGAGAATTTTATGCTGAACAACTTTGCTAATTTAAGTTTACGTATCAAATTATTTTCTCCAATCAAAAATGCAAAATAAGTTTAAATTCATGCAGGACTTTCTTTTCAATATTTAAAAATTCAAAAATTTAAACTTATTTTGCATTTTTGATCGGAGAAAATATTTTTTTACGCAAACTTTTAAGTTAAATTAGCAAAGTTGTTCAGCATAAAATTCTCTGTCGACTGATGCTATTTTTTCACGATTTTAAAGCAAAAATTCAGAAAAGTTTGATTATTACAACGAAAATATGTACACAAATTCATATTTTTAAATGCATTTATCTCGATGAGGAAAACGATTCAAATGATGCCGTAAAAACAAAAAATGCTCCATTGTTCACGATCTTTCCAAGCATATGTTCATATAACTGTATCTAAGTGGCCTGGTCCAGGAATTTTTCAAGCCGTAAATTTAATGATAAGTTTAATGGTTTTTCTTCCCAAAGTAATGAGCTGCACTTAAAAAGGTAAAAAAATCAACAATAAAAAAGTAATAAAACGATCATAGGATTTTTTCTTATCAAAAGTCTATGGGTACACGTATCCCCTGTATCATCCTTCCTTCACATGTGTTTTTTTGTCACAAAGTCTGAAGCCAGCGCACCTAGGTAATCCCATTCAAAAAAAAATCGCGGACAGATCAGAAAAAGTGTTTTGTAGGATTGTAGAGCTCATTTTTCTGAGCAACTTTAATTAAGGCAGTGTAAAAACTTATCGCTCATTTTTGAGTTATTAGCCTGACAAGATAGCACTAATCCTTCGAAAAAACATAAGGGGGGACCCTTATCTCCGAAAAAAATTTTTTCTCAAAATTTTTCAGGAAAGACGCCAATACACAAAAAAAATTTTCCGATTTTCTTCTAAAAATCGACTTTTTAGGGTAACTTCTAGGTGAAAAATCGATTGCGCGCATTTTCGAAGCATGAAAAATTAAGTTTGACCCTGAAAATCAGGGTAGAACTGAATTCCAATGCAAAAAGTTTTTTCCTATTTTCAGGGCCAAACTTAACTTTTCATGCTTCGAAAATGCGCGCAATCTATTTTTCACCTAGAAATTACCCCTATTGGGGTCTTTCCTGAAAAATTTTGAGAAAAAATTTTTTGAAGATAAGGGTCCCCTCTTATGTTTTTTTGAAGGGTTGGGGCTATCTTGTCAGGCTAATAACTCCAAAATGAGCGATAAGTTTTTAAACTGCCTTAATTAAAGTTGCTCAGAAAAATGAGCTCTACAATCCTACAGAAAGCTTTTTCTGATCTGTCCGCACTTGTATTTTGACCTAGGTGTGCAGCGGGTATCTTTCTCGAAATGTCATATATAGGAATATTTTCATGCCAGAAACACGAATCCGGCACTAGTTTTTCTTGTATCATTACGTAAATGTGGTAAAGTTAGATTTAAGTTCAACTGAAGACGCCAAAACAATAAACATTAATATAACAACAATAATTCTTATCAAGTTTTTGCATGTCTATAAAAGTAATTTGTGAGAAGAACTTTTTTTTTCTTATACCATTTTATAATGTTTCTTATCAAAAATTAAGTCAAAATTGGTCTTCCATTTATTCGTTACAATGTAAAATATCTTGTCATATTGTACATTGTAACAAATGGAAGATCAATTTTGCAAAATGGAAACCAATTTTGCACAATGGAGGACCAATTTTGACTTGTATTTTGATTGCCGAAGCATGTAAAGATGACTAAAAAAATAATGAAATAGAAATCAATGGAAACTTGTAAAATAAAAATGTCCATCATAGTTGAAATAAAAGTTGCTTGAATTTCAATAAAATTGTGTTTATTGAAACGATTAGTAGAACATCATGTTAAATCGTTTCAATAAACACGATTTTATTGAAAATCAGGCAACTTTTATTGCAATTAAATGAGCTATGATCTTTTGAAGTTTGTAAACCATGGGCAAACTTCAAAAGCTTATAACTTTTTAATGGCACCATTCATTTTTTGAGACCTTGGACTCAAATGTCCGCAACAATGTAGGCAAAAATTCGTAGATAGCTTTTTTTCATTTTTCAACAAAATAAAAAAATTTTCTTTTTGGAATTGTCAAAGAAGCAATATTTTTCAGTTTTTTGACTGAAAGCAACCTCTTTTGATGGTTAAAAAGAGAAAAGCTTGCTACGAATTTTAGCCTATATCGTTGCGAACATTTTTAGCTCACAAACTTAAAAAATGAATGGTTTCATAAAAAGTTATAAGCTTTCGAAGAAAGCGAAAATCGTAGAAAGTGAAACACACTCTTTATAATTAAAATTCGGATGTGAGGCAAATTTAAACTTTGTGCGGGGAATAGATTGCGCGCATTCCCGAAGCGTGAAAATGCTTTTCTGACCCTGGTTCAAGGAAAACGACGTATTTATTCAAGCGAAATGCAACAAATACGAATTTTCGCCGGAAAATCAGCTGTATAGGGTTTTTCTATGTGAGGAATCGACTCAAAAAAGTTTGAGTTTTAAAACAAATAACTTGTAACAAATTCAAAATTCCAAATGTAATTATCTCGAAATCTACAACGATTCAGACATGCTGTCCTATAAGGGGGTCTGGGAGCTCTATAAGGAGACCATAACAAAGCTCCCCCCGTAATTATGCTACTGCGCAGTAGCATAGCATCGGCTAGGTCCAAAGTGGACTGCTCTTCCTCCAAAAAAACTGAAAATTTTACTTTCAAATTTTTTGTCAATATCATCATAGGGACCTTGGACGTAATCAGGATTTTCAAAATATACAGTTTGAAGAGTTTTAAAATGAAACATTCGTATTCGGGTATCCCATATGATTTTGGAGACGATTTTTTGTCAAAAAAATTTTTGACCTACCCTTTTCTGAGGGCCGAAAAGCACAAAAATAGATAAAGTCATTTTTCCGAAAAATTGAATTTTTTCATTTTATCTGGAATGACGTATCTTTTATCCGGAATGGCATCTCACATCAAGCTGATTTCGAATGTATTGGAACTCAAAAATCCGAGTGCTACAAGTTGTTATTTATGATGAGTACATCAACTTTATTTTTAACCTCAAAAAATTTTGTCTACTAGAAAAAAAAGTTATTTCAAAAGTAAATTTTCATGTATTCTTGGGCACCAAAAAATGAGGTCAAACTATTTAAAACGAACAGAAATGCATATTTTTGGTTTTCTAAGGTAATTTTTATGTAAAATTAAAGAATTTTTATGCTTTGACCCAATTTGAGCGCAAGTAGAAATCTATTTGGAACTTAGGACTAGGATTTGGGTCAAAAATTTTAGTGTTTAGAGTTCATTAAAAATTGAAAAAGTTATAAAAACAAATAGATATTCAAGAATTTTTAGCTTAATATAAATTTGAATAAATTGAAATATTTATTTATTTTATCTTTTAAATAGATCCATATCATTTAAAAGAGCATCTAAAGTTAACCATTTAATGGCGTTTTTGAGTTTTTCTTTTGGGTTTCTCTTATGTCTTTGTTCTTCTGTTGATAATTTACAATGAGCCGCCTCAATGCCTTCTTCGGCCAAAGATCCAATCATTCTATGCTCCCACAAACAAGGGCCAAGATGGAGCAGCATCACATGAACCAATACACTATTGGCAAAACCTCCCTATTGGCAAAGCTTTCAAAAAGCAAAATGCCTGGAAATCTATTTTTTGAAATAACTTTTTTTCTAGTAGACAAAATTTTTTGAGCTCAAATAAAAGTTGATTTACTCATCATAAATAACAACTTGTAGCACTCGGATTTTTGAGTTGAGTTCCAATTCTTTCGAGATTACGTGATGTTCAGCTTGATGTGCATCTTCTTTTATCCAGAATGGCATCTTCTTCTATCCGGAATGGCATCTTCTTTTATCCGGAATGTCATCTTCTTTTATCAAACTGCCTGTTCAAGCAGACGTAATTGTTTGGATTATGTATTGAATTTATTCATGGAGTTCATTATGAACTCTTATTGAGACGACAGAATTATTTGAAGTATTATAATTTCTTATCATTGGCATGATGACATGTTAACTACGACTTAAGGTGTCTACTTGCTAAGCCGGTCTGGCTTCGAATATGATTGAAAAATACAATTTTTGATTGATCAAAAAAAGACTTTTAAGCATTTTTTATATATGATTTTTTAAACTCATTCATCATTAATAAAATATCAAAAATTATTTTCAAAATCAATTTTTTGGTTGTCCCTTACCCCTTCCTCCTGTTGGTCATTCATTCTTCTGTCCAATCTTAATAGGGTCACCATAGGTAGATAGGGGTCCACCCTATCCACCTATGGTGACCCTATTGAGGTCCACCCCACACTTGAAGGCCTAACCCCCCTCCCCGCAACTTTTCGGCCGAAGGCCAAAAATACCTCATTTTTTGGTTAAAATGAAATTTTTGCCCAAAAAATCGCATTTCCAAGAGTGACTAAAGAAGTCAACAGGGTGGACCCAAATTATTCACGCCAATTTTTATTTGATCATATATTTAAATGACCATATCGCAATGAAGTTAAATTGGATTCATTTAAAAAATTTTATATTTAAAAATAGAAAATTTTTGGGATTTTAGGAGGGTATTTGTTGACGTGTGTTGGGCAATTTTCATCTCAATATTTCAGGTTTCCTTGAAATCTCCGGGTTGCTACTTCACTTGGCGCTTTGGCCATTCATAAAATGTTTTTTGTAGAAGTTTACAGGGTAGCTTGTGTTGTTTTGTAGAGACATTTTGGACTGATGCTCTTTTGAATATAAATCCTTCGAAATGTTCCAAGTCTTTACTACTAAAGCAGGGTACTCTTAAAAAAGCGGCACCCAAAATAACATGAATTTTTTCAGAATTTTTTTCTAAAAATGATCCCTTTAGGGGTAATTTTATGCTGGGAATCGATTGCGCGCATTTCCGCAGCGTGAAAATGCTTTCCTAGCCCTGATTCAGGGAAGGGAAATATGTATATTGAAAAAAATAACAAAATCAGGGGAGCGTTTTCGCGGCTCGGCAATGCGCACAATCGATTCCCCTCCTAGAAAAACTCCCTTAGGAGTTGTTTTTGTAAAGATTCGATGCAACGCTTAATAGCACCTTATTTATTGAACAATATTTAGCAAAAGCTCGTCAGGCCAAAAACAGCATTAATGCGAGTTTATTTATTTCATACGCATTGTATTAGCTGTTCAAATTACGCAGCATCAATTATTTTTGATTACGAATCCGTCAAAATTGTTGCTAAGTTAATCCACTCCAACTTTTTTAGAAGTAAGAATTGACATTCAACATGATTACTACGCCTGAAATCATCTGCGACTTATTTTCTTTCTTGAACAAAGATCAAATTGAAAGAATTCAACTAGTTAACCAATTTTGGAACAGCGTCATCATTCGTCACAAAAATATTTTGCCTCTTCGAAAATTTAAACGCTTAGATTGCTATCAAAATCAGATTCATCTTTATGCGACAGAAAGGATCAACGCTAGCTATATAATTAAATTTGATGGGACAAGCTTAAGCAAGATAAAAAACAGATATGTATCATCTCGGTATTCGCAAATGACCGTTGATGAAGTATTGACAAATTTGCATAATGGCGTTTATGAAAATATTGAAGTTGACAATATTAATTCAGAGGGTCTGGATGATTTATTGAATATGATGAAACTTGTTACAACGAAAACTGGATGTAGATTACGCGGAAGATATGGAAAATGGTATAGGGGAAGATTTTACTCAAAACTGGCTGAAATTTTTGGTAGGACATTTATAAATACTGTAAGATATAAGAAATGACTTTTAAAAACTTTTCCATGCTTTAATCTCACTAAATAAATTCAATTTGGAGCGCGCTCAAACCGTTTAAGGCAACCGTTGAACACTCAAGGAAGTTTCTTTTAATTATTTTAGATAACTATATCATAGTCGATAAATTGACTATCGGTCCTGATTCATACATAAGAGGAGTTTGTGCCAATCCCGAAATTGTACAATTGCCTTCGACACCGAAAGACATTAGACTTAGTCCTTTAGAATTTAAAGAAAATGAAAAAGTATTGAATTTCACATGTAATGGCAAATTAAATGGAGCTAACCGATTGACTATCGAATTCGTGGCTTCAGATTATGGACATTTTATCCGGCAATGGTTTGAGGTATGCAAATAATTTATTATTTATAAACAATTGTTTAGTTATATCGTACACATCAAAACACCATTTCTTTAGTTGGAAAGTTCGCAATCTTTTATGACTTCGACATTGCTCTTGATGCTCTGAAAACATTTTTAAACAACACTCAACTTCGTGTAAAATATAGCCTCGAAACAAAAGAATTTCATAACTCTTTCTATAGCTTTATTAAACAGTATGTTAAGCGTAGTTGTGTGCTACATGAAACGGATTCTTATGCTTTGGTGATTGAAATGGAATATGGACAGGTAGCCGATATGAGCAATATAAATGCATCAGATTTGGATCAACCACCATGTGATCAAATAAGAAAGATTTCATTCTGTGTATCCTGGATCGGCTAGCCAATCCAGGATATTTTGATAAAAATCTTAGCGAATCCTGGATTGGCTAGCCGATCCTATATAAGCTAAGAAAAAAAGCGTCACAAAAAGACAAGGTATTCACTTTATTTTTACATTTGTTTGAAAACCTTGTCTTTTTGTGACGCTTTTTATTTACATTCACATAATCCAAATTGCAAAAAAATTTATAGCATATTATACATGACATAAAATGTTTTTAAAAAAAATCATCTTTGTTTTTCATAAGTTGTGACACCAATACGGCAGCTTACAAAATCACAAAAACACCAACAAAATACGTCGCCTTTTTTAAACACCTATTCTATAAAATTCGCATATTCTTGCAATAATTTTATGTTTTTCATAATCTACATAAAAATGTGATATGTTGAAAAAAAGATTATTCAAATTGGATGATTCCACTACAAGAGAAATTCAATTAAAAACACGAAAAAATCACATAGAACGGACAGAACTTTCTGAACAGCCCAACAATTTATTAATTTTTTGAATATACAAGTCCGTCGGAACTAAAATTTTTTTTAAACAAAAATTTGACACTCGAAGGGTCCCTTTTTCACCTCGATGGGTCGATCTAGATGTAAATTTCACCTAGATAAGTGGATACAGAAGTAAATTTCACGATTTTGAATTTCAGACAATTTTACGACTTTTTTCGGATTTATATAAAGCTTTTTATAGTTTTTAAATATTTTTGAATTTTATATGAAATGATTTTTTGTCCTTAAAAATCGAAGGATTACAAAGTAATAAAATGACGTTTTTATAGTTAAAGATAATACTAGTTCGAGTTAATCGTTCAATAATCAAAAATACTGATTTGGTGAATCACACATACGTTGAACTCACAAAAGGGATAGTTAGTCCAAAAGTTCAATTTGTATTCTATATAAAAATGAGTTAAAGAGCCAGAAAGAAACAATCTTTATCATTTTAGTTCTTAATTTTTTGAATTCTTATTAATAAAAAATTCTATAATTTGTACTCTATTTTTCATACCTTAAAAGAATATGAAGTTATATTTTTTAATCTATGTTATGTTGATAATATTTTTATCCAAATGTTTTGGAGAAAATCTGGTTCAAGTCAGTACTTCAAGAGGGTCGGTTGTAGGGGTTCATGTGGATTATGGAAGCGATACTAGCAAGTTGTATTATGGCCAAGCAGACGTTTTTCTTGGGATACCATTTGCGAATCAACAAAGATTTCAGGTGAGAAAGAAATCCTAGAAATCTAAAAATCAAGAAATCAGGAAACCTAAAAATCTAGAAACACTAGAAATCTAGAAATTTCTAAATCTTTGGACTTTTAGAGACCAACAAATCTCACTAAGTTTTCTGGGTCATCTCCATATAATGCCACTTATCAACGAGCTATCTGCCCACAACCTGCTTACAATCTAACATATCCCCCACAAAGTGAAGATTGTCTTTTTATGAACATTTTAACCCCAAATGTAAGTATTATCAGCGATTATGCATTTGACATTTTGCCTATAGGTTCATTTTTGAACCACCTCAAAAAGTGGCTGAATATTCACGGGGTCAAATTCATTTTTAAAACGGATCTCAAATTCGGATTCCGCGCCTAAAAATCTCCTAGAAAATTGCCCAAATCATTTTTCAAGCTTTCTGGAATCATGTTCTAAATCCTTTATCATCCATAATTTTACTTTAAATGATATTGTTTATTAAAACGATTGTCCTGAATTGCATAAACGAGATCTCGGGTATAAAAGCGTAGCTTTACGAATTATTATTATATCTCTCTCTCGTTACAACGTAACAACTTAAGCTCTATTTTTACGCTCTACAAAGCTACGCTTACACTTTTCGCACGCTTGCTGCAATTATTAGTATTGGAAAAAGAATAAAGCATTAAATAAAACTCTTCTTCTGCTGGTATAGAATTAGTTGCTTGATCTAACGGTTTATTTATATTTATTAGCGCGCTCAAAAATAGAAGGGAATGGGGTGGGTGTATTGAAGCGAAAATTAAACATTTTCAGATTTTTATGAAAAAATTGTCGATTCTTAGGTTTTTCTAGGCGGGGAATCAATTGCTCGCATTCCTGAACCATGAAAGTGTTTTCTTGACCATGTTTCAAGAACTGTAAATGCGATTTTATTTAAAATTTTGGATTGTTTCGTATCGTATATCTTGGGTTTTTGTTTTTGAACCGTGAAAGGAAGCGCTTTTACGGTTTAAGAGTGCGCTCAATCGATTCTCCGCCTAGAAAAACCTAAGAATCTACGGTTTTCTAATAAAAATCCGAAAATATTTGACTTTCGCTTCAATACACCCACCCCATTCCCTGAATCAGGGTCAAGGAAGCGTTTTCATGCTTTTGAAATGCGCGGAATCGATTTCTCGCATAAAATTACCCCTAGGAATGTATTTTTTTTAAAAAAATTTTCCAGAAAAATGCG
>JAQGBS010001842.1:0-14517 GCA_034698545.1 Acrobeloides obliquus
TCGTTTCAATAACCCAAAACAATGTTCAAATTGGATAATTTTGGTGTCACTTTGTTCGTCTCATTTAGCTATAAAAATTGCTACAATGCTCATTTTATAAAAATTTAAAAGATTGCTACAAAAATCGATTTTTTCGCAAAAAATTCATAAAAGTTTGTGTATTACAACGAAGAGCTTGTAACAAAATTAAAATTTTAAACGCAATTACCTCGAAAACTACAGCGATTCAGAACATGCCGTAAAAACAAAAAATACTCTATTTTTCATGATCTTTCCGAATATATCATTTGTTTATATGGCTGTAAATTACTGGACTGGTCCTTTAAGTTACAAAAGTTTCAGAACTACATATTGACATTTTTGTATATATTGGAATTGTTTGTATTTTTTATTATTGGCCCACAACTTCCTACAAAATGGGGTTTATTCTTTTGCACACTTGTCGCTTGGCAAACTTTGGTGATGCTAGATGGGTAATTTTTAAATTTCACGCAACTCTTTGGAGTAAAGTGTTTTTTGGTTTTTAAAACCAGGAGACCAAGCACCTGCGGCGCTTGGGTTTGGACTTCTCTTCTGAGATTGGTCAGTACAGGCTTGGCCTAGATACGAATACTGACACGGTATGCATATCTAGTGCCTGGAGACTAGGGTTGCCATTTTTGATTATTTCTAAGCATTTTTGCTTACTTTTGTCCCCTGCTGGTTATTTTTTGGGGGCGCTTATAAGTAGCTTACTTTTAACACGCGCAAAACTGATTCAAAATTTGGGTGCGAAATAAAATTCTTATGCTATATGTATGAAATTCATACAAACGCGGTTAACCGCCAACCGCGCGGTCTGGCTTTTGAAACTGGACCATAGACACTGACAAAATGCCGTTTAATATTGATTCATTTATTTTTTAGGATTATAATGATGGCTTTTACAAAAATAATTCGTACAAGAAAGATATGTCCAAAACAACATGCTATACAAGTACAAAAAATTCAAAATGGAAATCATTTTTAAAATATCCGAAAATTGGAACTACTATTTAAAAAATAGTGTACGGACTTAAAAGAGTACTTTATAGGGTCCCAGAAAAAATTTCTAAGTTAGAAAAACCTTGAAAAAGTGATACACTAGGGCATACATGGGCAAGCAGGGGGGGGGACAGTGTCCGAAAATAAGAAGTGGGTCCATGTAATTTTAGTCAAAAATTTACGAAGTGGGTCCAAATATAGGCGTTTTTACCAAAAGTATTGACTTTTTTCAAATTGCGGTTTGAATCCAAATTTTTTTAATTCACCAAAAATTATAAATTTTAAAGGGGGATGCATTTTGCAAAAAATTTTCAAATTTCTTCTTCAAAATCATATTTCTTGGGGTAATTTCATGCGGGGAATCGATTGCGTGCATTCCCGAAGCTTGTAAATGCTTCCTTGACTCTGATTCAGGGAAATAAGAGTGTATATTGAAGCGAAAATCCAACACTAATTTTCCTGAATCAGGGTCAGGAAAGCGTTTTCAAGCTTCGGAAATGCACACAATCGATTTTTCGCATGATTTTATTCCCAATAGGGTTATTTTTATAAAAAAATTTTTTCCTCCCAAATGGTCACAAAATGCACCCCCCCCTTTAAGATACCGAAGGAATCTTGATCATCAGAGTGTTGCACTAAGTGATCATTTCTTGAAAATTTTCGATCTAGAATCCTGTATTTGATATAGAGGGTAGTCAAGCTGAAAAATTAAATTAGTCTATAGATTTTTTTGTAAATGTCTTGATTTAATGCTTTAGTTATTTTTGTTTAAATAAATGGATAAAATAAAGGCAAAAAAATTAAAGCACTAAATAATTTTGTTCATCATTCGAATCCCAAAATTCTTGACCATTAACTTGCAAGCATACTGAAAATTCTATTGGATTTTCCTAAAAATTTTATCCAACCATTAAATTTTTAATATTTCTTTGATTTTACATGTGTAGTTGATTTGGGTATGTCTATTTCAAATTGAAAATTGTCATATAATTTACATTTTGAAGGTATATATACGGCTGGTATATCAATAAAAGTTTTGCATTTGTCAACAGATAAGCGTATAAACACATTTTTATCATAGCAAATATTTTTTACCTAAATAAAATGCTCGTAAATAAATTTGGATAGAGGGCTTTTTCTCGCACTGTAAAACACAAATCCGCTTAACACGGGGAATGCTTTGTTGCACAAAGGTTGTGATAAGTAGTAATCATCGAGCTAATAATTATAAAAAAAGAAAAAAATTAAAAAAGTTGTCCATTGAGGATCTAGAGCCTCTGGAAGGTGTCTATGTCAATATTTTGACATCTCTTCAGTAATTTGAGGATATATCTCGGCGAGGGAATTGAATTGAGAGCTCGTTGACCACTTATGTGAAAGCTGGTGATCTGCGCTACAGATTTTATATTGACATCTATAGCAAGTTTTCGCTTCAATAAAAAGTTATACTCCAATCTTTGAGCATGCCTCAATTTTTCAACCATGGTTTTTTTGCAAAGATCAGAATTTTTTACCCGGTTACGAGGGTTTTCACCCAAAGTGACCAAAATAGAGATATGCAAAATTTTTCATGAAATTTGGACAACTTTGAATTTGAAGCGGGGTTCGAACCATCGATTTATAAACTGCAAATCAGCATCACTATCACTCGACATAGGATTCTGTCGCCTATGTGCACAATATGGCACTAGTTTTACTCGTCTCGTTGAGCTGAGTATAATGGCATTATTTGTTTTTAAAAAGTTTCACTAAAAACACCGTGCATTCTGTACTTACTTTTAGTGTTCCAAAAATACGATCTGGATTTGATTTTAATAAAACATTTTCCAATGCAACATTATTTTCATCCAATTTTTGTCGAAATTTTGCATAGTTACTAACAGGTTGCGGAAAAGTCAGTCTCCACTCGGAAATTGTTTGACTCTCTTTGAACTTCTTTACATGTTTTCCACCAATCTTAACAGTTTTATAAGATGGTTCGTCTCGAATTAGGTTCGAAATAGATAGATTGTCAATCCAATCACGAAAGCATGAATTTGAATCAGGTGGAATATCATAAACTGTGACCAACTCATGACCACATTCATCAGCAAAAGAAATATTTTTCTTCTTTTTTGGAAGTAATTTTTCCTTTTCTTTTGATGAACAAGATGGATATGCATTTATAGGCAAAATATCCAATTTGGTAGAATGGTCTCTTGTCGACCGCATCTCAATGAAAAAATGATTAAAATATAGGGTGGACCAAATAACTTCCCCACCTATAATTTACATCAGATTTTCGTAATACAGAATCTTTTTCATAAAAAGTGATATTTTATTAAAGTTGTTCCCGTTGATCTCAGAAATTCAATGAGCTATTGCTCACTCCAAGTAAAATTAAACTAACCGAGATATAGTTTTAAACAGAAAAAGAAGGTACAAACCATTGGGAGTTCTGTGTCTCAAAAAATTTCTTTAGATCAGTATCCAGATCCTGCGCCTTAAAATTTTTGAAAAATTCTTGCAGATACTGAAAGAGAATGATCAAAAAAAATCAGAAAAAATTCATTTTTTATTACCAAGATATGATATTAAAACGATATTTAGGCTGCGCGCTAAACGTCTCAAATTCGTCTCGACCCCGTTTAAATTGGTTTGTATATTGACACAAAAACTCTATTTTTAGATTTCTCTTCTAAAAACCGACTTTTTAGACTAATTTCTAGGCGAAAAATCGATTGCGCGCATTCTCGAAGCTTGAAAATGCTTCCTTGACCCTGATTCAGAGAAATAAGAGTGTGTATTGAAGCGAAAATATGAAATCTAAAATTTTCAATACATACTCTTATTTCCCTGAATTAGGGTCAAGGAAGCATTTCCAATCTTTGGGAATGCGCGCAATCGATTTTTTGCATAAAATTAGGGGTAGTAGGGAATTAGGGGTATCATTTTTTGCAAAAATTCAAAAAAAAATTTTCGCTATCGACGTAATTTTACCCCCCTTTAAGGACATATCTCTATCAATTTCAATCAAATTGGAATGAGCTATAGCACGTTGAATTCTTGAGACCACGAGGAGCAACTTTGTAGAAAATCATATTTACGAAAATTGTATGTAAATTATAGGTGGGTAAGTTATTTGGCCCACCCTGTAAAATGATACTTTGGTTCTACATCACATTGCAATACAAGTTAATAAAAAAAGAATTATGAAATATTTTATTTTGTGTAAAGAAAATTTAAACAAGATCACGAAAAAGTTTTTGCAAAAATGTCGTTGTGTTTTTGAAGAAATCCAAACAAATGCTCTCTGCACGAAAAAATTTCGTAAATAACCTATTTGCAGATCTTTCTAGGCTTATTTCTTATGGTTAGCAAATAACTTTCGCTTCCTCTTTTTGTTTATGAAAAAAATATTTACTGGGTGATTAATCAAAATCCGAAATTTTGCAAATTATGTTTCTTAAAAATGGAAAATTATTCATCACTAAAATCAAGATACAGATGTCATCCTCTATGTGGGCATTATTCTTTCGTCGGTTCAAGTTCAGTTTCTTTTTTGACCGCATCATCGGATTCGGCTCGTTGATTACCAATTGACGTGCCACAAAGGACTTTATCATCTTTTGAAAAGTCACGTATTTAATCGTTTTTTTTACTATTACTTGTGCAGTCAGGAACATTTCGATTAGAGAGGCTCGTTGGATTTCCTATGAATTGACTACGAATAAAGCCATCTATGCCAATTTTGACCGCATCATCGGATTCGGTTCGTTGGCTATCAATTGACTTGCCACAAAGGACTTTATCATCTTTTGAAAAGCCACGTATTTACTCGCTTTTTCAACATAAATTAAATCAGGGCTGTAGCCAGAATTTGAGTTTTGATAGGGCACAACTAATTTTTTAGTTTGGAGAGCACACGACTACTTTTTTTCATGTTGTCCTCCTGAAGCGTGTGAATCCCGTCCATATCGGGTTAAAAAAATTTCTTGATTTTTTCGAACGAAAATTATCCTGTGTCCACACATGCTCAGCGTCATGACGCTGAGCATGTGTGGACACTAAAGGGTAAGTTTGGTTCAAAAAAATTAAGAAATTTTTTTTGACCCGATACGGACAGGATTCATACATCCCCTTAAGGCTCCGAGTTAATAAATGCTAGCTAGAACCGCTAGCAAAAATGCGCAAAAAATTTTTCATATTTTGTGCAAATATTTTGATTTTAGGTTAAACTAGTATTTTTAAAGAGTTTTCGCTTATTCCAACAGCCAGGTTGAAATTTTTGCGAGGTCTAGATGATTAAAGGGAGGGGGGGGGTAAACTTTGCAGCAGCACTTTAAAAAAAATTTTGTTGAATTTGTGCAAAAATGACTTTTCTAGGGGTAATTTTATGCGAGGAATTGATTCCGCGCATTCCCGAAGCATGAAAACGCTTCCTTGACTCTGATTCAGAGAATGGGGTGGGTGTATTGAAGCGAAAATCAAAAATTTTTGGATTTTTACGAGAAAACCGTCGATTCTTAGGTTTTTCTAAGCGGGGAATTAATTGCGCGCACTCCCGAACCTTGAAAACGTTTCTCTTACCCTGACTCAGAGAAGAGCTCTGTGTATTGAAGCGAAAATCAATTTATTTACGTAAATACGTATCCCTTCCCTGAACTAGGGTCAAGGAAGCGTTTTCTAGGTTCGAGAGTGCGCGCAATCGATTCCCCGCCTAGAAAAACCTAACAAATTTGATTATCGCTTCAATACAGCCATCCCATTCCCTGGGGGTGGGTGTATTGAATTTTTCTACTATAAAAAGACTTAAAACTTCAGACTTGATTAAATTTTGAAACCTTTTAATTTACAAAGTTATAAATATTTCAAACGTGTATCATGTCTCGACTTGATTAAATTTTGAAACCTTTTAGTTTAAAAATTTATAAATATTTGACACACGTATCTTTTCATTAATCCTAACCAAAGTTTTAAAAATACTATAAAATAGTGCAACAACAAATAGTGCAACACATATACCCCTCCTCCAAGAAGCCAAAAAGGTTCTACGTCTTATAGTCTTCATGAGTTATCAGTTTCGGTGTTGGTGGATGTTTATTTTCTGAAGACCTTCATCTTTGGTCGATAGAATGATCATTGAAAGAGTTGAAGTGTAACGTGTAAACGCAAAATTTTTTCAACTATTATGATGTTTAATGCCAATTAAGCATTCACCGGCATCCAAACTATAACTAAAAATTTCTCTTTCAGAATCTAAAAAAGAATTTATGTGTTGAACAAAACTTAGAAACAACCGAAAGAAAGACCGCAGTAGCCAGCTAGCCAGAGGCTTTGAAAATATTTTTTTATGATTTTTTGGGGATCATCGTTTTCTTGTGCTCTTCAGAATACGAAAAAATTTTTAAACAAAGTTTCTCCTATAGAGTCTAGCATGAAATTTTAAAGTGTTTGAGAACTTTTAATGCACTTTGTATTTGGCTTTGTTTGATATATTGCTCCTCATACACATTTGCTATTGTCTAATTTTATGAGCTTTACAAGTTTTTATGTGGTGTTTTAAAAAAAGTTGAGTTAAGCTAAGAGATCAAATTTTATGTCAAGCCGATTTAAAGGGACACTAACCATGGCTTAGATTTTGCCAACTTTTTTTGAAAAATTAATAAAAAATGAGTTTTAACCGAATTTTTTCGGGAGATCACACATTCGATTGCTGGTAATCTGGAAAATTTTTTATAAAAAAATATTAAAAAATCACACGTTTTATCCGAGATATAGCCATTTGAAGTTTAAACTCAAAATGCTCATTTTTCCTTATTTTCAAAACTTTGCCAAAAATTGAGATAGGACGGATTTCTTCGAGCAACGGCAATCTTGAAAGATGGGAATCTGAGGGATTTTTTACAAAAGAAATTATTGAAAAAGCTTTTAAAATCGCGAAGATATGATTTTTTGAATATTATGTTTTTTTCAATGTTCACTTTATTTCCAAAAAAGTGCAAAAATTGAAAAAAAGCGTAATTGAAAAAATCATATCTCCGCGATTTTAAAAGCTTTTTGAATAATTTCTTTTGTAAAAAATCCCTCAGAATCCCAACTTTCTTTTATGAAAACAATTATTAGAAAATATTTTATTTTCGACAAGATATGGATTTTGGAAGTTGGTGGATTTTTCAACTTTTCTTAAATTTGTCTATTTTCAAAACTTTACCAAAAATCGAATATAGTTCGGATTTCTTCGAGCAATCTTGAAAGTTGGGATCCTAGGTATTTTTTACAAAAGGAATTATTAAAAAAGCTTTTAAAATCGCGGAGATATGATTTTTTTAAATTACGCTTTTTTTCAATTTTTGCACTTTTTTGGAAACAAGGTGAACATCGAAAAAAAACATAATATTCAAAAAATCATATCTTCGTGATTTTAAAAGCTTTTTCAATAATTTCTTTTGTAAAAAATCCCTCAGATTTTCATCTTTCAAGATTGCCGTTGCTCGAAGAAATCCGTCCTATCTCAATTTTTGGCAAAGTTTTGAAAATAAGGAAAAATGGGCATTTTGAGTCTAAACTTCAAATGGCTATATCTCGGATAAAACGTGTGATTTTTTAATAATTTTTTTTACAAAAAATTTTCCAGATTACCAGCAATCGAATGTGTGGTCTCCCGAAAAAATTCGGTTAAAACTCATTTTTTATTAATTTTTCAAAAAGGTTGGCAAAACCTAAGCCATGGTTAGTGTCCTTTTAAGAAAATTTTCACTTCCTTTATTTTTGACAAATTTATAATGTTTAGGGCAAATGACCACATTGGATATTTATTCAAAAATTTTAAGCATCCTAAATGGACCAATTATTTTGCTAATTTCACTAGTTGGCATAATTTTAAACATTTTGACTATTTATATTCTTTCGCTGATAGTTTTCCCAAATAATGATAT
The DNA here is from genome assembly GCA_034698545.1 of Acrobeloides obliquus. Taxonomy (NCBI): domain Eukaryota; kingdom Metazoa; phylum Nematoda; class Chromadorea; order Rhabditida; family Cephalobidae; genus Acrobeloides; species Acrobeloides obliquus. Next base: position 7,941 of record JAQGBS010001842.1, read on the forward strand.
ACCCACTCCATTTACTTCAATAAAATCGAAATATTCAGTAATTTCCAAAAATGAAATTGACGAAGTGTCAAAAAATCTACTAGAAATTAAATTACATAGTAAAAAACGTAAACGGCCAAGAATATTTATTTATTTTCTATGGCTGACTGTGTGCAATATTTTCTTACTAAGCTGTTCTATTTTCAATTTTTCTATACCCATACTTTTATATAATTTACCGAAATTGTATATGAAAACCATTCCCTTATGGTAGATTTTTTAAAGTACTAATTTATACCCTGTATAAACAGCAGCATTTGGTGTCTGGTCCGGATCAGGGCCAGATTTAAGACCCAGGCTATGGTCAGGGAAGGGCATGATACATATTCAGTACCAGTGTCAGAGTATAGACCAGGGTCAGGGTCGGGCCAGAGTCAGTGCCAGGGAAGTAGTGGCGTAATTACAAAGAGGGATGTCATTTTTGAAGGACAATTTTTACGGAAATCGGAAAAAAACGTCATTTTTATTGACAATTTTTCAGGCATGGGGGCATCGTTTCCTAATTTTTGTTCCCATCGACGTTCTTATCCCCTTCATCCGGCGGCTGAAATTACGCCGCTGCAGGGAAAGTCCTAATCCAATCCGAGACTACCAGCACTGAGAAGGGCCATGGAAAGTATAATGCTAGAACCTGGTAGAGGTAGAGCATGGGCTAGAGCCAGTCCCTAGCCAGGTCAAGAGTCATGGACGGAGCCAGTCCAGGCCTAAGTCCAAAGCCGGGCCCACTCCAGATCTGTGCCAGGACAGAGCTCTGGTCATAGGTCGTCAAGGAAGGGAGTCTCCCCCCTGACCGACGCACGCATAGACCCAAAATTTAGGGGAGGACCGACGCATGGATCCAAAATTAAGGAGGGGGAGGGGGTCACCGCATGGACCCCGCCGAACATGAAGTGGTCCATAAAAATTGGGTGTCGATCGTTTTTTAAAAAGATCGTTTTTTTTAAATCTTAGACAAATTTAATGAGAAGTTGGGAGAGGGGATCAACGCATTGGAGGTTCCCTCCCCCACCTTGCCGACCTATGGCTCTGGTCCGGCCAGGGCCGAGCCGATTCCTGGGATGATGCATAAGATTTAACATTATAAAAATTTTAGGTACACCTTATCAAATTCTTCTTTTACCGCTAGTGTATGGCTGATGATAGCACTAATCATAGACCGTTACTGTTCACTCTGTCGCCGCTTTAAAAACATTGTCATCGCTCAACGAATCAAATCAAAGAAGATCCATATTATCCTTGCAACTATCTCTATTGCTTCTCTTGCTTATAGTCTTCCTAGATTTTTTGAACTTTCTATCGATTATGATGAAAAATATGATTCTTATTTTATAAGCAAGACAAGTATTTTGGACAACTGGATTTATATGATTGTCTACCGGGTCATAGGCAGTTTAATTTTTTACTCTGTTTTGCCTTATATTTTCATTTTTATAATAATTTCAAAATTTTGGATAGTTCTAAAGGCCTCTTTAGCTACACAACACTCTTTAAATGTTAATCAATCTACTTCAATCAATCCTATGGAGTCTGATAAATTGTTAATCGCTCTTGCAATCAAATTCTTAATTTCTAGATTACCAACCACATTTATTGACATCTATGAAATATTGAAAGGTTCTAATGAGTTTTTTAATTCTTCAATAGCAATGTATTTAGTGTATGTTAGCAATTTTTTAGTGATCTTTTCAAGTGCTTCGACTTTTTTCATATTTTTCATCTTTTCTTATAAGTTTCAGCAATATGTTTTTAGATTGTGTAGAATATTTAAATGTCAATAAAAATGTAACTCGATCTATGCAACAGGAAAAGAAAATTTATGTATATAAAAATAAAAACGTCAAAAAAAGCTACAAATTGGGTGATTTTTTAACGCAGCCTGAAGATCTAATCCAGATACAGATATTGACCACCATCGAAATCAAAACAGAGTCCGAAAGGAACCCACTTTTTTGGGACACCAAGACCCCGTACCCCATGGGTCCGGGACCCAAGGACCCATTTGGGTTCCTGGGGTCCTGGATCCCTGACCCATTTTCGGCCCTGAATAGAAAGTAGGGCTGTGTTTTTATTCAGGCTAAGCGGCAGCAAGGCGCGTCTCGCTGCTGCTATAAAAATCCAACCCTATACTAGAAACTTTTTAGATATTATGAAAATGAAAAATTATTATCTTAGTAACTTTTTTATTTATCCTAGTAACTTTTATTTTAGTAACTTTTTTAATCATCTTAGTAACTTCTTAAATTATTTTAGTAACTTTTTTCAATTATTTTTGTAACTTTTTTCGATACTTATGCACTATCCCCCCAGGCTGAAAAAAAGGCTTAGACTTTGGTTTATGACTAGGCTTAGGCCTCAGGCCAGCATTCTAATGAAAATGATTAGTAAAATTTACCCATAACGAATTTCCCTTTGCCTCTTTTTTAGAGATATTCATTAAAACTTGGATTAGGGTCATCCAGATATTACGTAATCAAGTAGGGGTAGCAAAATGATTACAATTGGTTACGGGGAGAGGGGGGGGGTGGGGTCAAAAAACCCGAAAATTTTGATTACTTAATATCTGAATGACCCCTTTTCATTTGGTGACATAGATTTATGTCACCAACTGGCAGGTGTTTTTCTGGGTTATGCCACTGTTAGTAGCACAAGAGTGTATATTTGTGCATTGTAAAAAAATTTATTTTTAATTTCAAAATAATATATTTTTATTTGTACAAAGATTATTGCACTTTTAAACGTTGTTTACGTTTTAATCTTTATTTATGATTTGCATTTGGTTGGATCAATAATATGTTTATGTAAGTTTGTGAAGCTGATGTTTATGCAGAACACTGTTTACGCAATATAAAAAGGTCTTCCTTTTTGCATCCTTTTTATTTATTTACAACAAATTCAGAATATTTGCTCTGTTTTTATATTTAATTTTTATCAATTAAGAGACACTTTCTTGAACATTCGAGAGTCTCAGGCGATAAGTCGATAACGGTTCGATTGGACTTCAAATTTAATTTACTTAGTAAGATTAACGCTTGGGATTATTTTTTAAAGTTATTTCAAGTTATATTCGAGGTGTCTACAAAATTCAAAACCTTGTTCAAAGCTCAAAAACCCGATTTTATGTGCATTTTTTGAATTTTTTGTCCAGTCTAAAAAATCCTAGATAATTTTTTTCGGCCAAAATTTCTATCTGACCGATATATTTCAACATGGAGAACATTTCTAGTGTGGTTTCGAAAAAATCCGAGAAAAAATTTTTTTCGATCCCTCCAACTTGTCGCTCGTATAAAAATGTCTCAAAAATCTAAAGTTCTCGGATTTTTTTCGAAACAGCACTAGAAATGTTCTCCATGCTGAAATACATCGGCCAGATAGAAATTTTGGCCGAAAAAATTATCTAGAATGTTTTAAACAGGTCAGAAAATTCAAAATATCCATGCAAAATCGAGTTTTTGATCTTCGGGCAAGGTTTTGAATTGTTTAGGGATCGAATTTTGACTCGAGATGACTTTAAAAAATATTCCCAAGCGTCACTTTTACTAAATAAATTAAACTTGAAGTCCAGTCGAACCGTTATACGGGGCCTTCGAATGTTCAAGAAAATATCTCTTAAATATATCCCAAATTCAAGGCTTATCTTGAGACAACAGCTGATTTTTTAAAATTGATCACTTTTAAGCAGACTCGTTGCTTGCGCTCTGGTGTTTTATTTAAGTCTGTTTCTCGATAAGAATGCAAAAAAGTTGGTGCTCCATAGTACACCTGACCCCACTCAAATCTCCCCAAATTAAGGGAAGTGACCGCGCACCTCGCAGCGGTTTTGGAGGTCGCCGCGCAAAAAATTGTAAATTGGAGGTCGCTGCGCAAAAAAAAATTGACAATTGGAGATCGACAGCGCAAAAAATTGAAAATTTTGGGTCGACCGCGCACCGAATCAAAATTTTGGAGAAGTATTTGTTCAGGTGTGCTCTATAGTGCAGTGGATTGGGAAGACGTCCGTCCGATTTGGAAAGTTAAGCAACGTTGGACCCTCAGGTTAAAACTTTTGATTTCCACAAAAATTTTTTTGTTGAAATTTCAGGAGTCAAAAAATATTTTGATTTTTAGGGAGCAAAAATTTTTTGCTCATCAAAATAAAAAATTTTTTTTGAAAATCATTAGTCACCCTAGCCACCCTAAAATCACCCTAGCGAGATCGAACCTGAGGGTCCATTTTGCGTAACTTGCCAGATCGGACCGGCGGCTTCCTTATCCACAGCACTATGGAGCAACCTTTTTGCACTCTTCACATGAAACATACTATACTTTTTTTAGATTAATTTATATCTAATCACTGTACTAAATTGAGAAAAAATTGTCAACTACAAATAATGTCAGGTATAAAAAAATGTGGTCAAAAATTCTAATTAAACCATTTAGCAGCAGAAAAATTCACCCCAGCTCAAAAAGCGAATGCTGTTCTTTGGTATGGAATTTGTGGCGACACGAATGTGGTTCAAAACAAATTTAAGACCGTCTATTCTGGACAGAATCCAGAAGTCCCTAGTGCCAATGAAATTCGAGACTGGTATAAAAACTTTCGACATATGGGCTTTGTGGATGTTCAAGATGCTGTGATTCATGAAGAAGCTACTGGTGAACATGTTTCTACAGGAGAGCATCACCACTCGAAAATTGGAAATGCAGTGTCGAAGGTTTTGAACAAATTGAATACTTGGTTTTTGGATGGACCAAAAATTCGATCATTTCATTCGAATCATATGGAATTGATTACGTTGGAGGCAGAAGATATGGAGGAGAGAAAAAAATTTGCTAAGGTAAAAGGAAAAATCAAATTCAGCAAAATACAGTAATTTCCTGCAACTCATCTTGAGTTAGGATTGAGTGAGTTAGGGGTGCGTTGGAAAGAAGGTTCCCCCCCCCCCCCCACTCTCCGAAATTACGAAAAAAATCTCATCACGCAATTTATAGGAACAACTCGATCATCTCCACAAATGGTCACCACTTCTAAAATCCATGTGGTTCACTGGTGAAGCCAAATTCTACACCGATGGACGTGTTGAATGCAACAATTTAGTCTATACAGGCAATCGAAAAACTGATGACTCCGTCGGCTGGCCTCACAAAATCGTTCGTCAATACCAACCCTCTCAAGAACCTTATGTAACCGTTTGGGCAGCCATGAATGCCGAACTTGTTATTGGACCATACTTTTTCGATGGTGAACTTTCTCATGAATCATACAAAGAAACATTGGAAAAGTTTGTACATGAACTCCGCAAAGTTACATCAAGCCTCGAGCATCCAATTTTTATCCATGATGACTCAAAAGCTCACCTAAATGCGGATGTTACAACCTACCTTGAACAACAATTCCCGCATCACTGGATTGGTACCGGCTCGGCCTATGCCGCTTGGCCGCATCACTCACCCGATTTGAGTCCAATCAATTTCTTTTTATGGGGCTATATCAAAAGTCGTGTTTACAAAACGCCTATTAAAGAGAAAGGAGATTTGGAAGAGCTCAAGCAACGTATTCAATTGGCTTTTAAAAATGTCACTTTGGACTTATTGGAAGAAAGTGTAGAAGAATATAAAACTCGACTTGAAAGAGTGCACAAAACAGGTGGTGATTTGGTTGATGCGACGATTTATGGACAAGAAGTGGATTTTGATGAATTGAATGCTTGGAGTATGTACGCCTGGCCTTATGTATAAATTTATATATATGTTTTTTTCCAGGGTGGCGCAAAAAAGTTCCATTTTACCATTTTTCCATGAATTTTGGAATAAAAATGTTTTCCTAAAAATAGCCATGTTAGAAGCATTCAATGCGGGAAATCGATTGCACCCATTCCCGAACACACACAAAATAGGAAAGGGGGTTCCGTCCTCCTACTACCTCATCATTAACCGAAAAATTGGAAAACAACTCTTCATAAGTCGACCAGCCGAAAAAAACCATAAGAGAGATCATTATGTTTTTATCCCGACCAAAAAATTTTTTATCATAAAAAATTGGGAAATTTTCATTTTTGGGGCTTCCCCTCCCATCATGTAATCACCTCATCCGGATCTGTTCCTCCTCCCTTATTTTATTTGTGTTTCTGAATCGTAAAAATGCTTCCCTGGCCCTGATTCAAGGAAAAAATTGGGTTTTTGAAGCGGAAATGGACATTTTTTGCATTTTTCTCCAAAATCAGGATCAGACAAGCGTTTTCGCGCTTCGGGAATTTGCGCAATATCTCCCAGCATAAAATTACCTTTAATAGGGTCGTTTTTAGGAAAAATTTTTGGGTCCAAAATTCATGAAAAAATAAACTTTTTTGCGTCACCCTGTATATGTTAAGTAATTTTTGTAAAATTACTTTGTGTTAAAAATGTATTTAAATCATGAATTTTTACAATAAAGCTTAAAAGACCAGTCCAGTAAGTTACAACCATATGAAAAAACGATATATTCAGAAAGATCATAAAAAATGGAGCATTTTTTGTTTTTACGGCATGTTCTGAATCGTTGTAGTTTTCGAGATAATTGCGT
>JAQGBS010001843.1:0-14517 GCA_034698545.1 Acrobeloides obliquus
CATTGTAGCAATTTTTTATAGCTAAATGAGACAAACAAAATGACACCAAAATGATCCAATTTGATCATTGTTTTGGGCTAATGAAACGAAAACTCTGATTCATGTTTTCGTTTCAATAACCCAAAACAATGTTCAAATTGGATAATTTTGGTCTCATTTAGCTATAAAAAATTGCTACAATGTTCATTTTTGACAACAAAGTACAATAAAGGAGACTCCCGCCTTGATCGGTTGGATAAGATTTTCAAAAAAATTGATCGGAAGACTTCCAAAATTCGTGATCGGTGATCGATTGACCCCTCCCTTCCCCCAATTTGGAGGAGGGATTGTTAACGTCTGGTAGTTAACCCTCTACGACCATTCACCACTCCGTGTAGTACCACCAAACACCACCCCGGAGTGGTGGTGGGTGATACTACCTTTTCGTTTTCTGGTTGAAATCAACTTTTTTATCGCTCATTATCAGGGTGTCCAAAAATTAGTTTTTTGGGATGTCTCAAGTTTTTGCGCACTTTACTCTGCCGTGTAGCCAATCCTTTTCTAAGTCACTGCGGGGGAGAGGGGTACCCCTTAACCCCTTGCCTACTCCACTTTTTATGCACCCAAGTAAATACTTAATACACCAATGATCCCTATCCATACATGATGTCTGGTTAAATAACTTCCAATCATTTATGCTGATTTCATAAAACATGACCTCAAGGTTCATGAACAAGCGTTTGTTTTTGTTTTATAGACCGCATTGATTGATTGTAGAGAAAAAGTCTATTAGACAAAAAAAGGCACAAATGCCATCAAAAGTGACACTCTTTTCATCGACATTGGCCACTATGATTTGTTTATTTTCAATGTATGCATAACTTTTTTTGGCTCAAGTGAGTGATAAAGAAAGTTGGGAGCTACTGCAAATTTTCAATAATTTTTTCTGGAAATGACCCCTATAGGGGTAAAAACATGTGGGTAATACGAATTTGACATTTTTGAAATGAAAAATGCTTCCCTGATCAAGGGAAGGCTTGTGTATTGAAGTGAAAAGTCGCAAAAATTCGATTTTTGCCTAAAAACGAATCCTTTCGGGGTAAAAATGTGCGTGAAAAGAAAAAGTGTTGTTTTTAGGCCAAAATATGTTATTTTCTCGAATTTTCGCGTCAATATACAGCTTTTCTTAAATCTGAGGAATTCTATAAATGTCAAATTCGAATTTCCTGCATGTTTTTACCCCTAGACAAATCTGGTTTTTGCCACATCTTTGATTTTTTAAGATTTTGATAATTTCGATACAAAATTTATGTGTTTCATAAATGATATTTAACGGTTCTAATCAAACAAACAGTTATTTCTATACCATTCTCTTGCAAATTTGTTTGCTAGCTGTATTTATAGGTAAATTTACAAGGTGTATAAAAAACAGGAATTTTAGTGATTTCTTCATGTTTTTTCGACCCGAAAATTTTTTTCAAAAATCCCAAAAACTTTTTTGCAGAAAATTGAATGCGCGCATTTTCAACGCTTGACAAAGCTTCCCTGACCCTGAATCAGGGAATCAGAGTGTGTGTATTGAAGCGAAAATCAAAAATTTCTCGATTTTCTGCCTGAAAATGATTTCCTGGGGGTAAATTTATGCGGGGAATTGATTGCGCGCATTCCCGAAGCTTGAAAACGCTTTCCTGATCCTGATTCAGTAAATCGGGATGTGTGTATTGAAGCGATGACCAATTTTTTGCTATAATATATCAATTTTTCTTTACTTCAGGATCAGGGCGTTTTTAAGATTCGGAAATGTGTGTAATCGATTCCCCGCTTAAATTAACCTTCCAGAAAATCATTTTTAGGCAGAGAATCTAAAAATTTTTGATTTTTGCTTCAATACCCACTTTCTGATTCCCTGAATCAGGGTCAGGGAAGCGTTTTCAAGCTTCGGGAATGAGCGCAATCGTTTCCCCACATCGGATTACCCCTAATAGTATTAATTTTGAAAAAAAATTTGGGTCAAAAAACATAAAAAAATCGCCCAAATTCCAGTTTTTTATACACTCCATATTATTTAGATATTTTTTTAAATTTTGGTAGCTAAAATTTTAGAAGCCAAAAATGAACGACCTGAACGACTTTATGTGGATAGAAGAGATAGAATTTTAAGAAGAGATATACAGCATATAATACTCTATGCTGATCAATACACCACTGGAAGGCGTCTTGAACCAGCTCCTCAAATTCAGAGAATTGGTGGAAATGCGCCTGGAAAATATGCTCCTAAGGTAAAATTTTGCAAAAAAAATTACCCACCATTCCCACGGAAATTTTTTTAAGTAGCCTATCTTGTAGAGCAGAAATTTTTGGGCAGCTCTGGTCAATAAAGTTATGTGTTTTGGACTAAGCTGAAAGTTTTTATGTAATTAAACTGCCCTCAAGTATTCGTGTCAATACACAACAAAACTCAAATTTTTTTACGGAAAATCAATTTTTGCATCAATTTTTTAAACTTTCATAAAATTAACATTTTAATAATTTTTTATAAATCGCCAAGATGAATAAAATGACACCAAAATGATTGAATTTGAAGTTTTGAGTTATTAAAACGAAAACCCTGATTCATTATTTCGTTTCAATAGCCTAAAACCATTTTCAAATTTGATAATTTTTGTGCCATTTTATTTGCCTTGGCAAGTTATAAAAAATGGCTACAATGTTCATTTTATGAAAGTTTAAAAAATCGATGCAAAAATTGAATTTTCCGTCAAAAAATTTAAATTTTATTGCGTATTGACACGAATACTTGGGGGACGTTTAGCTAATAAAAAACCTTCAGTTTAGTTCAAAACACATAACTTTATTGACAAAAATTGCACAGAATATTTTTGCTTTACAATACAGGGTGCGATAAAAGTTCTGTCGTGCAAATAATTGACAAAGAAACGGTAAAATCAAAATAATCATGAACCAAAACTAGATTTATTTTTAAGAAAAATTTCATATTAAAGACGCGATAGAACTTTTATCGCACCCTGTATTTTTACCGCGTTTTACCAAAAAATTTCAATTCCATCCCCCCCCCCGCAGTACCCTTTTTCTCACCGCGGGGGGAGGGTCGGTGTTAAATTTCAACAAAAAATCCAAACTTTATAGGAAGTTCATTGTTATCGATTAACTACAACTGGAGAAAATCAATGGGAATGTAATGGCGGTCTAGAAGCTGAAGTAGAATTTGGAGCTGTAAGTTTTCCCCCTGTATTTTATTGCAAAAATAATTATTTAAGTTCAAAATTTCATGTGAAGGTTATGATTACACTGAAGATCCTTACATAGTTGCTGGTTCATGCGGAGTAAGAGTTTGAAACATTTTTACACTTAAAGAGGGGTGCGGTTTGATGTCACTTCGTGAAAAGTGGGGTCCAAAATAGGGCCGGGTGGAAAATTTTTTAAAAAGTGATCCCCTAGGAGTCACTTACACAAAAAGCCACTCAATGCTTGTCTTTAAAAGTCGAAGGATCAGTATTACTAATAAAACTACACGGGCAAAAAAGTATGCTAGGAAATTGATCAGCAGCATATACGCCAATAAATTGTTGTAGCATGCTACAACGATTCGTGCAGCCAATTAGTGGTTGCTACAACAATTTTGGCGGGCCTTACCACTTAACCATGTGTGATAAAAAATTTTTCTTTTTAAATCTTGATTTTAGTTTTTATATGAATTGAATGAAAAACCGATTAGTGTCTGGGTATGGATTGTTGGCACTTTTATTGTACTTTGGATTATTGCCATTATTTTCTTGTGCTGTCTTAAAAAAGAAGGATATACATGTAAGGATTTTTCGTAAAACTAAAAAACATTTAAATAAAACATAATAAGAAAAATGAATTTTTGAATAATTGGATTTTTTGCTCAAAAATTGAATTAAAAAATGTAATGCCGAACATTATAGAGAGCTATCAAAGGGACGTTACTACTAGACAAAATCTTTTGACCTCAAGCGGGGTTTGAACCAGCTTTCAGGAGCACCTGAGACAAGCCCAATACCATCTAACCATGGATTAACCGCTCCTAATTTTGACCTCGTAGTAATGCACAACTAAAAACTTAAAGGCTTAAAATTTCAGCTCTTGGTTTCAATAAACACCGAAAACCCCGACGTTCCACTGCTTATGCTACACGTTCTAGAAGCCATAGAAAAAGAGCTCCATCGATTAGTTCACTTGAATCTGCTTCTACATTGAATGATGAAGATGCCGATGACGAAGATGAGCCTAACTCTTCAAAAAAGTCAAAAAAAGTAGCCGTTCAAAAGAAGAAGCGCAAGAATGACCATCTCCAAATTGTAATCAATATTTGAATTCTTGACTTGTATTTTGTGATTTTTAATAAATGTTTCGGACAGTTGCTTGATGGCGATTTTTGGTATTGGTTTTAAATTTGAATTTCTCGCCAAAACCCTGATTTTCAACATCTCAGAAGTGTGCGCAATCGATTCCTCGGATAAAATTACCCATATATAGGTCATTTTGAAAAAAATTTTCCGACCCCCGTCACTGACTCCTATAAAGTGCAGTAGCGCCGTCATTCTGTCAAACTTATCAACGAGCAAAAATTGATTGAAATGACCTTCTGCGCTTTAGAATTGAAAAAATGATCAAGTGGGTTCTGGATCCAGTGGGTCCGGGACTTAAGTACTCATTTGGGTCACAGGGTCCCGGACCCCTTTTTCCGCCTCTGATTACAAACAAGAAAGTCGCAAAACAAATACTTTATAAGAAATCTGGTATTTTTAAATATATATTGTTTTAATGTTTAAAGTTATCTTTAAAAAAATTAAATTTTATCATGATAAAGAACAATTGTTACAAGTGTATATGTGAATTTTACGTATTTTTTAATAAAAGTTACAGAAAGAAATCAAAAATGGTCTAAAAAGTGGTATTAAAATACGATTGTTCAATAAGATTTCGTCGAGATCACTTTTTTATTCTTTTGCTTCTTGTTGTAGAAACCACAGTGGAAATTTTGCTACTCTTAAGTTCGGTCATTCTCGGTATAATTCTTTTTCTAACAGCTTTGATCATTATTATAAGAATCCACGATGGGGATAGGCATATGAGATCGACAACGAATCTACTGGCTTCCCAGCTTGGATTAACCAGAAATTGAACGACCGGTGTAAGTTTGCTCATGAAAAATATAAGCTAAAAATTTATTTTACCCCTATATTAAATTATTAAGTTATTTACATGAATTGTACTATAACAGCATTGATTTATAAACATAATGCACGAGATTATCAGCATCTTCAATTCTGGGCTAAAATTGTTTACTTTATAAAGGCTTGGGCTTAGGCTTTACAAGTTGGAATTCTTAACCCTTTTCTTTCTGGGTCAAAAATTCATTTTCTGAGCTTATTTTCCTTCTCCTTACCAAATCCCGATTTCTGGCACCTCCAAAAATCTATCTTTTCCCACTTCTACTGGAAAGGGGCCAATAGTTCCGACATACCCTTTAATATGACTCGAAGCATTTTTCAAGCTAGTATGAGAAAATTTTTTGCGCTGTCGAATAACTGATATTATAGTTGTAAGATTTAAAACAGCGTTAATTATAGCACAGGAAATTGCTACAATGAACTCGGCGAAATTTATTTGAATCTAAAAAATCGTTATTTTTTTATCTGCATTTGATTTTGATAACATACGCCTGATGCAGCTCCATCGAGCAACTGATTAATAAAGTAATACAAATTTCCATGATTAACAAAGGAACATTTTATAACCCAGTTGTACCATATCCCATATGTGAAATAGATTGGTAACAAAATCACGATTAATAAACCGATAGGAAAAACAATCTTCCATATCTAAATTTTGATGTATGGTTTAAAGTAGAAATTTATTGGAGGCACTTTGGGGTACCTCGGAGGCACCTTTGTGACACCATAGGGGTACCATGGTATCAGTGTAAGGGCTCTGTGTTACACTGGAGGCACTTTTTAAGCACCCATTGGGTACTTTGGGGCCACTGAAGGGGCATCTTAGAGTCACATGAACCTCTCTCGTATATAATAAATTGTATGTAAGAATTACCATCTCTACGGTGTCTTCATGTTTAAAAATTACGGTAATAAATCGATTGAGAGTTAATAAAACCGTCATAAACATGTCGGCAAACATAAAGTAGGCTAATAAAAAATACCAGCATGTCATAAAGACACCATGGGTTGGTATCCATGCCAGTACAAAATGTAACATTGGTGCTACGCCTACATGGTCTTTGAGTTGATTTGTTACCCACCAACACGAGTCCTAAAAATATCCATAATAAATGATATTATTAGGCTTAGCTTAGGTTTAGGCTTAGGCTTACAAGGAACATAGATTAAAATTAAGATATTCATTGGCTTAGGCTACCTAACTGTCCATATTTCTACCTCACTCACTCTCTTCCTACCCCGACTCCCTGCTCAAAACCGATATCAAATTCAACCGATTCAAAATCAATTACCACAATATTAGTCGCAATCCAAACGACATAGAACGAACTTGAAAACTCCTCTTTTCGATTCTTTAATAACACGAAATAAACTCGAATATTTAATAACAATGTTAGTAGGCCATACAACAACGCTGTTGTAGCCGTGATATTATACCAATTGGCGTCCTTTGCGTCCTTAGCTACCGCCGCTTCGAATTCTGTGCAGAAATTATAAGCTTTAATGTCCGTCCAAGGTACATCGTTTACCCAATCCATGTTAAAAAATGGTCAATTTATCAAGATAATAAGGTAATTTTAACTATTTATTATTTTTATAGTGGAATTTGAGTATGTAATTGACGATAATTTTAGAGTCAAGAGAGCACTGAGCTTGGTTTAAGTTCTTGAGAAAGAGTCAAGAACTTTTTCAAAACTATGTACCAAATGAAGGGACAACTTTTTTTTCTTCTTTTTATACTAGCCACATGTTTTGAATAATTTTTCTCATATGTTGTAGAAAAATAATATGTGTATGAGAAAAAACTCATGGTTCTAATTTATGTAGGTTTTAATTAGAATCTGGACAATTACCTCTAACATGACTGTGTGAAAATGTTATGATTTTTCCGATTTCTTTAAATGAATTTTATTTTAAATGCATTTAAAGAAATCTGAAAAATCATATCATTTTCGCACGGTCATGTTAGAGGTAATTGTCCAGATCTTAATTAAAATGTTCTACATGAATTAGGATTCTGACTTTTTCTGATAAACATATTATGCTTTTTGCAACATATGAGAAAAAAATATTCAAAACGTGACTATTATAAAAAAGATGAAAGAGTTTTCCCTTCGTTTGACGATAGTTTTGAGAAAAACCTATTTTCTTCAAGAATAAAAAACTTAAACCAAGCTAAGTGCATTCTTGGTGCTATGCATTTAAAACTCATGTATTATCTTATGAGGGTTGTCAGACCGAGCTACTGAAAAATAAACTATCTTCGAATAAATATCAACATACATTTTTTTGTTTAGACGCGAATTGCGAACCTGGTTTTAATTTTTAGGTAGCCAAAATCGTCTTAGATAGCCAAAAAATCGATGTATTAGCCAAAAATCAACGAAGATATCTAAAAAGCTGACGATGATTGGTGAATCAATAAAATTTCCTGCCCAGTTGAGGCCATCTTGAAAAAACAGATGTTCCAATCCATCCAGCACTCAACCAATTTTGGAGGATTTAAAAATTTTTTAGCCTAAAAATCCTAATTCACCAGCTTTCCAACGACACCAAAACCATTAGATATGGATTTAGCTGGCCAGGGGTATGCCCATTTGAAGTTTGATCTAAAGTTCAAAAGGCCGAAATGCCGTACAGGGGTACCAAAAAGTCGGATTCAAAAACGGACTTCAGATTCGTGTTCAGCGATCCCGAAAACCTAGGGTATACCACGGTTTCAAAAATTGATTTCAATTTTCATTACTATGGCCACCCCAGGTTCAACATTTCGAGACATCGTCTCTTAAAGCGCTTATCAAACCACTTCAAACGCTAAAAGATCCACCCAAACAACTAAACTTCAACTAAATTCTGATTCATGTTTTCGTTTCAATAACCCAAAACAATGTTCAAATTGGATAATTTTGGTGTCATTTTTTTGTCTCATTTAGCTATATAAAATTGCTACAATGTTCATTTGATGAAAATTGAAAAAATCGATTTTTCCGCAAAAAATTCAAAAAAGTTTGTGTATTACAACGAAGAGCTTGTAACAAATTCAAAATTTCATTATCTCGAAAACTACAATGATTCAGAACATGTCGTAAAAACAAAAAATGTTTCATTTTTCATGTTCTTTCCGGATATATCATTTTTTCATACGATTGTAACTTACTGGACTGGTCCTTTAAAGTTGATTCGAACATGGTAGGAAATTTTTAGGATTTTAAGAAAATTTAAAAAATTGCTAGAATAGTGTTTATTCGATTCTATCCAAAAATTAATAAAAGAGAATGATTTTGTTTATAACAAAACAGTCAAGTATTTACCAACGATCAAATAAAACGAGAGGAATGAAACGACATAATGGATCGAAAGCAAATTCAGGGTTTTCGTGTCAATATTCAGACAAATTCAAACCTGAATTGTTTTACTCTTGTAATTCCGGTTCAGGCAAATATTTTCATCCTCTACGTTTCATTTGGGTCTATACCATGAGAAGCCTGTTATTTTTAAATTTATATTTTTTAATGTTTAAAGTTATCTTAAACAAATTTAATTTTATCATGATAAAGAACAATTGTTACAAAAGTATATGTGAATTTTACGTATTTCTTAAAGAGAGAATCAACTTTGCAGCAGCACTCGGGAGACCATTTCTGGCAGAGTTTTTATCATAACTTTTGATAGATAAATCCGTTTGACTTGGTTTTGGTGTCATTTGGAAGCTCAGATTCGGAGCTTTCAAATGACAGAATTTTTTGTAAAAAAATTATTGAAAAATCACACATTTCATCCGAGATATAGCCATTTGAAGTTTGGATCCAAAATGCCCATTTTTTCTTATTTTCAAAAACTCTGCCAAAAATTGGGTATAGGACGGATTTCTTTGAGCAACAGCAATCTTGAAAGATGGGAATCTGAGGGATTGTTTACAAAAGAAATTATTGAAAAAGCTTTTAAAATCGCGAAGATATGATTTTTTGAAAATTATGCTTTTTTTCAATGTTTTTCTTATTGCCAAAAAAGTGCAAAAATTGAAAGAAAGCATAATTTTCAAAAAATCATATCTCCGCGATTTTAAAAGTTTTTTGAATAATTTCTTTTGTAAAAGTTACCTCAGAATCCCAACTTTCTTTTATGAAAACAATTATCAAAATCATATTTCTGAGGGTAATTTTATGAGGGGAATCGATTGCACGCATTCCCAAAGCTTGAAAACGCTTTCCTGACCCTGATTCAGGGAAATTAGTACATATTGGATTTTCTCTTCAATACACACTCTTATTTCCCTAAATCAGGGTCAAGAAGGCATTTTCAAGATTTGAGAATGCGCGCAATCGATTCCCGGCATGAAATTACTCTCAGAAATATGATTTTTAGGGAGGAATTTCAAAATTTTTTGATTTTCGCTTCAATACACACATCTATTCCCCTAAATCAGGGTCAAGAAAGCATTTTCACGCTTCGGGAATGCGCGCAATCGATTTTTTGCATGATTTTACCTCTATATAGGCTGTTTTAGCAAAAAATATTTTTTGCAGAGAATAGTCCCTTCTTTTTACCCCTTCTGTAAGAAAAGGTTTATGGGAAATTCTTACTGTCGTTTTAAAGAAAATTGAAAACTTTTCTGCCGGCATAAAAAAATTATTTTCAATTTCATTACAATATTTGGCTCTAGTGCACTTTAGGCGACCAATGAGTTTTTAGGTGACCAATCAAAAAATAGGTGACCAATCAAAAATTTAAATGACCAATCAAATATTAGATGTTCAAATAATTTTTTCCATATTGCAGTCAAATAACGGTTTTATTGCACTTTAGCCGCTCAATCAATGTTTAACCCTCCAATAGTCATTTAACCGTACAATCAAAACTTTTACCGTCCAATCAATTTTTTAACCGTCTAAACAAATTTTTAGGCTTAGGCCTAAGCCTAAAAATTTGTTTGGACGGTAAATTTTTGATTGGTCACCTATTTTTTTATTGGTCACCTAAAAACTCATTGATCACCTAAAGTGCACTAGAGCCCAATATTTTTATGTCTAGACATGCAATGTCGTAATTTTTTCTAGGTACTGCACGAAACATTTCTAGGTAGGACACAAACGCGATGAGAAAAACCAGCGTATATATATGAATTTACAGAAATCTATTTCATAGGAATAAGTTTTATAACATATAAGAATAAACCGAGATCACGCGAGATCCTATAAGTTGTATTTCTTTGCTAAAAAGGAACTAGTTTTAAAAATGGATCAAAAACTTTATGTGCCGTATTTATCTTTAGCTATATATTCCATAAGCCTAATTTGTGAAGCTATATCTATTTTTGACTGGTTTGCAGTTTTAAGATCAATATATAGACTAAATAGACAACCAAGTCATTATCAAATGTCTCCATTTTTTATAACTTATTCGTTGAATTGTCTATTCGAAAATGTTTTTAGCCTAATTTATTGCTTATGGTTATGTGGAGACCGGGTATGTACTATTCATAACTATATTCGTGGATGATGGGTGTGATCTAGGCGCGTATTTAGAAGGGGGAGGGAGCCCGACGGGTCCGTGAACCCCTCTCTCCCAAATCGGATAAAGGTCGAAAAAATCGTAAAGGTCCCCTTTATGATTTTTGTTCTTCCAAAAAGTGGACTCCTTCCAAAATCCAAGCCTAGCTACGCCACAGAAGTGATCATCATTCATTCCAATCTTGAAATGGGGGGGGGGGGTGACGACCACTTATGTTCCTAGAAAAATTGAACATTTGCCCCCTTCGGGGACCAACAATGGCGTAGGTAAGAGTGGCATAGCTACGAAAGGGGCATCAGCAGTATTGTATTTAGGATCAAATTTCGGGGGTGCAATAGTGAGGGGGGGGGCGAGAGGTTACCTGTCATATTCTTAAATTTCAAATTTCAGATTCTCAAAAAGACTATATAGGGCATTTATGAACAAGATTCTGAATCCGAATTCTGGATTCTGAATCAGGATTCTGGATTCGGATTCTGAATACGGATTTTGATTCTGAATCCGGATTGTGAATCGGAATTTAGAATCCGAATCCAGAATCTGGATTTAGAATTTGGATTCAGAATCCGGATTCAGAATCCGAATTCAAAATTTTGTCCGGAGATGCCCTATATAGTCTTTTTGAGAATCTGAAATTTGAGAATCTGAAATTTTGAGAATGTGAATTTGAGAATGTGAAATTTGAGAATGTGAAAGTAAGCCGGTGCGAGAGTAGGGGAAGGGACCAGCATAAGGAAGGACCAGTAAGAAAAAATTTTCATTCTTCAAATTTTCGGGGGGTGCGGTCGCCCCTCGCACCTCCTGGATACGCTACTGAGGGTCAGCAAAATCTATAGATCCCTCCCCCAAAATTTGAGAAATAAACAGGAAACGAACTTTTTTTCAGAAAATATATATAACACAAACATAGTATTCTGGATTTTTATACCCTGTCAAATTTTTATGTCAATTTTACAAGTGTCCCTATTTTTTCTAACGATAGAGCGAGCGTTAATCATCAACTTCCCATATTCGTATTCGAAATTTCATCAAATCAAACTTTTATATCTGATGATTTTTTCTATGATAGTGATTTCTGGAATAAATGTTAGTTTTCATCTAGCGGATTTTTATGCACTTCTTAAAAACGGTAAAATTTTTTAAATTCGTAGAACCCCCATCCCTCCACGTGCATCGGCTTTTGGAACCCGCTAAAATTTTTCATCAACCAGTAATGTCAATTTCTTGTACCCCGCGTAGAAAAACACCTGTACCAAAAATTCAAATTATCACTTATTAGAGGAGGAATCACTTACAGTAGCGGCAAAAAAACTTTCCATCCCAATGGGAGAGAGAGTTTACCATGTTTTAGACTCCTTACTTCATGACTGTTGGTCAGCTGGATGTTTAGTTACAGATAGAGCTGTTAATGTTTACAGTTTTCAAAAATTTGGTCTTGCTTTCTTGAATATAATTGGCAGTATCTATTTCTTTTATTCTTTAAAAGTTTTTAATAAAAAGCATAATTTTTCTACTGGCAATTTTATTGAGAAAAGGAAAATTGTAAGTATTGATTTTTTTGCCCTTGTTTGTGGCAATAAATGGCTATTTGTAAAAAAAAGATATAGAAAATGTTATTTTAGGACGAAAAATCAATTTTTAAGTGACAAAAATAGCCATTTTTGGGGAAAAAATTTAATTTTTAATTGAAAAATGGGCACAAAATTTTCAAAATTAGAAAAAACATTTTGGTCCAAAGAGAAAATTTTTTAGAACAATCTTCTCATTGCATACACAATCGTGATAGACTTTACTTTTAATTTTTTGCCTTATTTGACAACTTTTACCATACCATTGGTAGGATGCAAATTTTAATTTTTTCAAACATTTTCTTTTTTAGGTTACCGGTATTCGTATTATCGAATATCTTGGCCCTTTCGCAATATTTTTAACAGCATGTGATACTTTGATAGCGTCGTTTGTATTTGTTTCAAAAATGAAAAAATTAGAGAAAGAACACTCTACTCCGAATGTGATGGTAAAGGAGAAAGGCAAAATCTCCAAATCTAACCAAATACATCCAATAAAAAGCTGAAAGTGCGCAGCCTAAACTGACCCCAAGTATTTGCATCAACACACAACAAAATTCAAATTTTTTGAAAAAATTTGTGCATCTATTTTTTAAACTTTTATAAAATAAAGAACAATTATTACAAGTGTGTATGTGAATTTTACGTATTTTTTAAGTAAATTTACAAAAAGGAATCAAAATGGTCTAAAAAAGTGATATTAAAATACGATTGTTCAATAAGATTTCGTCTAGTTCACTTTTGGACTCTTCTGAACAATTTGCTTGTAATAATTTTTGCAGGAACCACAGAGGAAATTGTGTTATTCTTAAGTTTGGTCATTCCAGGTATAATTCTTTTTCTAACAGATTTGATCATTATTATAAGAAACCACGATGGAGATAGACACATGAAGTCGATAACAAATCTTCTGGCTTCCAAGAATGGATCAACCAGAAAACCTACGGCAGATGTAAATTTGCTCATGAAAAATATAAACTAAAAAATTATTTTACACCTATATTAAATTATTGATCTATTTACATGAATTGTACTATAACAGCATTGATTTATAAACATGATGCACGAGATTATCAGCATCTTCAATTCTGGGCTAAAAATGTTTCTTCATAAAGGCTTAGGCTTTACAAGTGTTACGCAACTGTCATCCTCATTTTTTTTAACATAGCTCATTTTGTAGAGTATACTCACTTTCTTAACAAAAGTGCAATACTTACCCTTTAATATGGCTCGAAGCATTTTTTAAGCTAGTATGAGAAAATTGTTTGCGCTGTCGAACAACCGATATTATAGTTGTAAGATTTAAAACAGCGTTAATTATAGCGCAGGAAATTGCGACAATAAACTCGCCGAAATCTAGTTGAATCTAAAAATCGTTATTATTTGTTCTATCTGCATTTAATTTTAATAACATACATCTGCTTCATCTTTAGACCCATCGAGTATCTGATTAATATAGTAATACAAATTCCCACGATTAACATAGGAACACTTTACAACTCAATTATACCATATCCCCCATGTGAAATAGATTGGTAACAAAATCACGATTAATAAACCGATAGGAAAAACAATCTTCCATATCTAAATTTTGATGTATGGTTTAAAGTAGAAATTTATTGGAGGCACTTTCGGGTACGTCGGAGGCACTTTGTGACATCATATGGGTACCATGGTATCAGTGTAAGGACTCTGTGTTACACTGGAGACATTTTTTAAGCACCCATTGGGCACTTTGAGGCCACCGAAGGGGCATCTTAGAGTCACATGGGCCTCTCTCGTATATAATAAATTGTATGTAAGAATTACCTGCTTTATGATGTCTTCATGTTTAAAAATTACGGCGGCAAAACGATTGAAAGTTAATAAAACCGTAATAAGCATGTCGGCAAACATAAAATATGCTAATAAAAAATACCAACTTGTCATAAAGACACCATGGGTTGGTATCCATGCCAGTACAAAATGTAATATTGGTGCCATGCCTACATGGTCTCTGAGTTGATTTGTTACCCACCAACACGAGTCCTAAAAATATCCATAATAAATGATATTATTAGGCTTAGCTTAGGTTTAGGCTTAGGCTTCGACTTTTTCTTAGGATTAAGCCTAGACTTCACGGCGCAGTAAAATTCAAAAAAAGTCTTTCCTATAATGTTTGACCAATCGTTTCAATACACAACATTTTATTGCAATTCAGGCAATATTTCTCTATAGATTTCATTTGTTAAAAAAATTTT
>JAQGBS010001844.1:0-14514 GCA_034698545.1 Acrobeloides obliquus
GAATTAAATAAAACATTAAAACTCTTCGAAAACTAAGAAAATCATCTCTAAAAGAAAAATGAAAACTGAAAATAGATGAATAAAGCATCTGTATCGTATTTCCTCTAAAATAAACCTATAAGTGTTTTTCTATGCAAGAAATCTTTTGCACGCATTGCCGAACCTTGCTTCCCTAATACTGATTCAGAGAAGATGTGAGTATTGAAGCGAAAATAGGTTAATAGAGAGTCAAGAAAGCGTTTTCAAGGTCAGACAATTCGCACAATCGATTTCTCGCATAGAAAACCCCATATAGGGTTATTTTAGTGAAATTTTAAAAATTTTAAAAAAATCGCTCAAAAATCGAAAAATTGACTCGTATTTTTGGAGCACCTTGTATATAAGAAGATTGTTTAAACTTTTTTATAAAAGTATGATGAAAACTAACTTGCATAAAACTCTATATTGCACATAAAATGGAACAACCATCGCTAAATTACACAATGTTATAGTAAAAAAATATAACACATGAAATAGCATATCCCAAGGATGCGAGACTTGTGTAAAGCCATTAACTATCAAAATTACATATCCTCCATTAATGACGATAATCTAAATCTACTTTAAACAGACCTCCATGTGTTTAAAGGAAGAGAGAAATTGTAGTATTCAGGGGGTTGAGCTGGCGACAGAGGATGGGTGAATCAACAATTTCCCCATAGGACAATTGCCCCCCATATTTATGAATTGGGGCAATTGTCTCTGGAGGAAATTGTCCATGGGTCAATTGTCCTTGGGACAATTTTCCCATGGAGGTAATTTTTCTACGGGGAAATTGTTTTGAGCTAATTGTCCCATGGGGACTATTGTCGCGCGTGTCTGTCGGGCCAAATGTTCTACTGGGTAATGGTCTGTGCGCAATTGTTGATTCGCCCAGAGGATATAATTCTAAACTTTCAATATTTTAAAATTTTTTACTATAAAAGTTAAAAAAACTTGCAACCTCTTTCGTAAGTAAAATAACAATATTACAAAACAAATCTATAACACAATTTTGCAATAACGTTTGACTATATTGGCGCATTGCAATCGAAGTCATCCTTTTAACTATATAAATAGCCAAAACATTCGAGCAAATCCCAATAATACTTGAAATAGTATTATTATAATAATGCAACGTAAGTAACTGTTGAGACATCTCGAAATGAAATTATTTAAATAACTTATTCTTTAAACAAGAAGTTAAGAAGATTATAAGAATCAACCTTATGTGCGCTTGTTTAATAAGGTTGAAAGAGAATATCTTTTGGAGCGTTAATATTAAAATTGATGTCTTTACTGAGAAAAGTTTTATAGTTGACTAATTGTACAAGGGACAATTACTTGATAAAACTCATAAATATAAAAAACCTATTCATTGTGTTATTGTGTTCATCCGTTACCGAAGATCTCGGGAACGTTAAATCGGATTGACATGCGTCTTTTTTAAAAGTTAGTAAGTAGGAGATAGATGTGCAGGAAACAAAAAAAAATTTGGGGTACTCCCTAAAAAAATTAAAAAATTAGGGGTTACCCCTAAAAATTAAAAAATATGCAAATTTCAAAAATGTCTCCAAATCGGCCAAATTTTGTACTCAGAGGATTTCGACTATGGGGAACACGATGGCAATTTTTTTTAATTTGTGTAAAATTAAAAAAATTAGGGGGTTACCCTTACCCTTTATTCACACGTTCCTCCATGTGCCCTAGCCCAAACCAAGTGCTGATCTTGGCTTTTCGGACATGCTATTTACCAATTCATCTTGCAATCGAGTCTACTATCTTTCTACTATTATACCCAATGGAGTGAAGGATGCTATGAATGCTAAAATGGAAGAGACTGATTCCGTGGATCTACGCCGTAAGCCGGCCGGTTTTCAAACCCAAGATGACCTATCCCGTCCTTTTTTCACTTTTATTCGGTGCTATTTTTGATCTCATTGTTGTATTTATATGTGATAAATTTTTCACAAGCTGCGAGGGTCCCTTGTTAGCTAGAGATATCCTTAGCTTTATTTCTACCGCCACAGGGTCCGTTAAGATATTTAGGCTTAGGACTTTGCTGCTTTTTTACTCGTGAAAAAAAATTTATTTTATTTTTTAGAGATTCATACAGCAAAAACAGTAATTTAAAAGATTATTCTTGTGAATGAACCATAGAATGAAACAACGATTTTTTGTTTGCCATTAAATTTTTTGGTGAATCGAATTCTACCACTTTTCCATGATCGAGTACCATAATCCTAAAAAAGATCATATATTTTTTTTTAAATGTTGTCCTACCGATCGTAGTCTATAATCGTATGTATTCGATGAGCTATCGTTATAATAGTAGAATCTTGAAATTGATCTTGAATAGTTCGTTGGATTAAAGAGTCGGTAATTACATCGATAGAAGCAGTCGCTTCATCTAGCACCAAAATACGACTTTTTCGAAGAATGGCGCGTGCCAAACAAACTAATTGGCGTTGACCAATGCTAAAAGAAAAATAAATAAAATTTTCAAAAAAAAGTAGAATTTTGATATTTTTTCAAAAATTTTTTAAAAAGTACTGTTTTTTTAGATTTTTGACTATTTTTTAAAGTTAAGGGGGTGAAATTTACATCCGGTTCTAGTTGTGTATTTTCTAGTCACATTTTTACCTAATATTCTCTCCTCCTTCGGCGATAACATGATAAAGTCCATTTTGTTGTGTTTTAAAGAATGCTTTTAAATGTGCATGTTCCAGTGCGCTCCATAGATCACCATCTAAAAAATTTATCATACATCCCCCATTTTTTTTATAACAAACCTGAATATTCATTAAATGGATCCAGGTTAAATCTCAACGTTCCAGAAAACAATACTGGATCTTGTGGTATAATTGTAATCCTCGATCTCAATTCATGTAATCCAATTTTTGAGATATCAATTCCGTCGATTAAAATCTGTCCACTTGCAGGCTCAATAATGCGAAACAATGCAAGCGCCATCGAGCTTTTACCAGCTCCGGTACGACCAGCTACGCCGATTTTTTCATTCGCGTTAATTTTAACATTTATATCGCATAGTGATAGTTCAAGTTCAGGTCGATATCGAGTTGAATAATTGACAAACGTTATTTCACCATCAATTGGCCATTTAGGTGGAGGTTGATCTTCAGGATTGGAGCTTTTCCATTCAGCCTTAAAAAATGGTTTGAAAGGAAGAAACTTAAAAAATCACCTCGTTCTCTGTTTCTGAATATTCTTTGATGCGTTCTACAGAAACGATATTAGTTTCAACGTCACTAAGTTGACGGATAAGCATGTTTAGCATAAGAGTGATCTAAAAACATTTTTTTGATAAAAAAAAGTGGACGCATGTTTTAATTTTTAATTATTTAAAAAAATTCCATTCCAAATTTATATTATAAAATGAATGAAAAGGTAACTCTTAGGGGCTGTCCTTAAATTACGTTTCCCAAGAGGGGTCTCTGAAAATCTAACGCTTCATTAAAATTTTAAGATTTTTCTAAGGAAAAAAACTAACGGAGGGAGGAGGTCCAAAATCCTTTTTGCAAACGTAATTTAAGGACAGCCCCTTAAAAAATTTCAAGACTTACATTAAGACTATACGAAACAGAGAGTCCAATAACACCGGCTGTCATGCTTTCAGAAGCTTTATAGAACACAGAAAGTAAAGCCGCTGCTAAAACCACACCATTTCCAATCAATTCTAAACGAACAGCTAACCATCGACTTGCAGTTTGTGATGCATATTTAATATTGATAAATGTATTCACCTAAAAAAAAATCAATTTTTAATTTTTTGCACAATAAAAATTGGATTTTATAGTGTAGTGGTACGGTGAAGAAAATCGACCATATGGTGTAGTGGTTAGCGTGTTTGACTAACAGCCAGAAGGTCGAGAGTTCGATTCCCGGGTGCGTCATTTTGTTTTTGTCTCATTTTTTTACTATCAACTTAAAAGTCAAATATCTCGCCACTGTTAAATAATTTTTATATACGGTTTTTTGCAATTGATAGAGGGACTAAAGCTCTGTATTTTTATGCAAAAATTAGATTTCTAACATTTTGTTAAGGCGAAGAAAATTAACTTTGAAAACTTCAAAGTAATTTTTGACAATGTTAAGATCAACGAATTTCAAAAATTTTTATCAACACTTATTCGGCCATTATTCAGCTACAATTTAAACAAGACCGCATAGAAATTCGTTAGAGGGGGGGGGGTGCACGAACGACTAAAAACATTGATGTTGCAGACCAAAATGAACGCTCTGTATTTAAGAAAGTGGTAAAAAAATCTGTACCCCTTCTTAAATCGATTTTTCATGATATCATATTTTTCTTCGAAATTATTGTATCGTTGAAGACACTAAAAATCGTATATTCCACAATACAATACCGAAAAATGGGTTTTTACGATTTTTTGCCTGAGTCTTTACCTTTTCACAAAAATTATTGAAAAAAATCGACACTGCATTATATGCTCGAATCGATGAAGCTCCTTGAACTGACTCGGAAAAATATGCAAAAATAGGCGATCTATTAATAGATATGAGTCTCTGAAGTTGTCGCGCTGTCGAAATATAGTATCTCTAAAATTTTATTGTCATGATTGATAAGATCAGCTACGAATCCTACCAAAATCCATATATACAATATTATCATAAGAATAGCGACAATAATAAAAAGTGGTGTGGAAATTGAAACCACGATGAGTACTTGTATAACCGATAGTGTTGACAACATTAACATACGAAACGCTACTGGGAGTTGAAGGTCTATTGTTTCGATGTCCTAAAAAATATTTTTTTACAAGTCGGGTCCGAGTTCATGCGATTTTTGAGCATCCAAAAAATTTCAGTCCAAAAAGTAGTCGCCTACCTTGCCTAACCGATTCAATAGTCTTCCAAGAGGTGTCATATCAAAAAATGCTAACGGGGATCTTAATAAATTAAAAAACAATGGTTGATGCAAGTTCAAACTTGCTGAAACCGAACCTAGAACGAGAAAAACATTCGATAATCCCAAGAATATGGCTAAAATGATAAATTTTGTTTTCAAACGAAAGATATCTTACTTTCTGAAATTCCTAAGGCTACAAAAACACCTAAACGTTCTCCTACTGGAATTTGTTGTGTAACATTTTTTAATGAATCATCCGACCTAAAAAAAGTTTTGACAAAAAATCAAAAAAAGAGTAATACCATGCTGAAAGCCAAAAATTTCTTGAAATTGAAGCGACTGAAGAAGCGATCATTAATAAAAAGAAGGTTAAGAAAAAGATCCATTTCATCGCTTTGAAGTATCGAAAATAGACCGTTAGTTTAACCTAAAAAGGGGTATGTAAAAATGTCAACTTCGAATTCTTACATTTCCGGTCTCAACGAATTCTTCTTTTATCATTTTCATAGGAAACGTTGGCATTTTTTCATTTCTTTTTGATGTCTAAACAACCATTTTAAAGTTAAGATGGAAAAATTTAAAATTTTACAGAGATTTTTGCTTTTTGTACAGTCGATTCTTTGGTTGATCGCCGGCGAGGTCCGAGTGAGGCTGGGCTTTTTGTAGACAAGCGACTGGATTCTACTGGCTCTGGCAAAGAGGTAGTAGAGCCTACTAGAGATTTTTGTTCATCCTCGATTTTTTTCTCATCTTCATCGATAGAATACGCGTTTTCAGATGATTCTAAAATGTTGAAAATTCCAAACCGTATATTAATGTACTACCTAGCTCAATCGAAGTTAAATATTTTGCAGCTTCTGGGTCACTTAAAAGATCACTATATTCTCCTAGATGAGTAATAGCACCGTCTAAAAAGGTTCTATATAATTTCGAAAAAATCAATTCGAAAAGCGCAACTCGAAAAACTCGACTCACAAAACGCAACTCGACAAAAATTGCGCAACTCGAAAGTTAATTCGCTGCCCGATTTTCAATAAATTTTGTTATTATAACAAAGATTTGCATTTTTTTAAATGTTTTTACATGAAAAATAGAATAATTCTAGACATCTAACAAGGAACACGTTTGAACTAAATCTCAAATTTTTCAAATAGTCCGTTATATTCTGATAGAGCATACCCGATTTGGCTTTAGAAATGAAAAAATTAGCTGCCGAAAATCTGACAAAGTTCTGAGGTTAAAGTTAATATACTATAATTTGCGCCTTTTCATCTTCTAATAAATGCAAAAAGAATTATCGAAAAAGCTTTTAACTATAAAAAGTTATAACACTTTGAAAAACCCCAATTTTTGGAATTTTTGACTTTTTAACTGCTCTATCTCCTCAGGATTAGATTTTCGGCAGCTAATTTTTTCATTCCTAAAGCCAAATCGGGTATGCTCTATCAGAATATAACGGACTTTTAAAAAAATTCGAGATTGAGTTTGAACGTGTTCCTTGTAAGGTTAATTTTTTTAAATTTATGGTTCAATTGGTTAGTTTATTGATTTTTCGAGTTGCACTTTCGATGATTTTTTCGAGATAAGCTAGAGAAAGATGGACCTTTCATAACAACCACTAAATCGGCTTCCTTTAAATAAGCTATAGAATGTGTCGCTAATATACGAGTAACATCTTTAAGCATGCCATTTGGACCTAATACTTTGTCGAAAATATGTCTACCAACAATTGCATCAACTGCCGAAAGTATGTCATCTAATAAATATACATCACGCGTTTGATAAAGGCTTCTAGCTAAGCTAATCCGAGCTTTTTGACCACCAGATAGGTTTATACCCTAAAAAAAGATTTTTTGAGAAAATACAGTATGTTGAGTGGGAATAGGCTGATTTGAAAATTCGATATCTCGGTAACTATGAGGAATTTTATCATGCGGTACTGTACCCCCACTAATTCGTCGTATCGGGAGAAAAATTAATGGACCAATTTGTATTTGGGCGGCGAAGCTTCCCAGACTGAATTCGTTGCAAAAATTCGTATTCGACATACGAGTTCATCGAAATACGAGTTCATAAATCAAAAATGAATTCGTATTTCGACTACGAATTCGTATTGACTTACGAGTTCGTATTGGCCTACGAATTCGTAGTTGAAATACGATTTCGATTTACGAATTCGTATTCGACGTATGAACTCGTATTTCAAATACGAATTCGTCTTTGAAATACGAATTCATACGTATCTTCTGTGTTATACTTTTCTTCTAAAAATTCCTACCTTTTCACCAATTTCTGTCATATCCCCATCTGGCAAAATTTCCAAATCTCTCTTCAACGCACATGCATCGATCACCTTATCATAAAGTTTTTGATCGAACTGTTTTTGAAAAACAATATTATCCTTCACAGTCATGTTTTGAATCCAACTTTGTTGTGGCACATATGCTACTTGTCCGTGTAATCCTACATGGCCTTGTACTTTTTCCATTTCTCCTAGAAATTTTTGAATTTTTTAAAATATCTGGGGGCCGAGCGCCACATGTGCTCGGGGTTTCATGAAAAGATATTCTGTCATAACAGCGTTCGGCCTACGGCCTCGATAGCGGCTGTCGGCCACATTTTTCGGGTGCCACGGCGCTCTATCTATGGCCTTTCCTTCGAGGTTTTTCAAAAATTTTTCTTTTCTTTAAAAATTTTCATCTTCTTTTTTCAAAAAAGAATTTGTTGAATCTTTCCATTACCTAATAAAGCGCTTAATAAGCTCGATTTTCCAGAACCAACTTGACCAACGACGGCTACTAAAATTCCTCGGGGTACATGTAAAGTTATGTTTTTCAACGTTGGCCTTTCTTTAGGATTCCATCTAAAGGTTCCTGTATCTATATCAACTGCTCTTGGATCTAAAATTTTGTCAATTGGTTCAAGTCTAAAAATAAAAATTTTACATTCTGGATTAAGAACTCTTTCCACTGCTGTTAGATCTAGCTCTTCAATAACAAAAAAATCTTTCAACCGTTTGTTTGATACTATAACTTGAACAGTTTGTCTAATAAGATCAGCTAATATCATCATTGGTTGTCCTAGGAGAGAATTATATATTTGGGCCAGATTTTCTGTTTTTTTAGTAAATGCCGTCACGGCGTTACAAACGTGAAAAAAGTTAATAGGGAACACTTATGGCAAAGTGGTCAGGCGATGAATTGTAAGTTAGCACTTCTTACCACTTTGCTATGAGTGTTTCCTCTGCTGTAACTTGTTTCAAGTTTGAAACGCCGTGGCCGTTTTCATAGGATTTTCGATTGCTAACAGAAAATCCTATCAAAGCTCGGAAAAAGTGACAAAAATGGTCACCTGGGTGTGATAAAAAATAAATTTTTTCCAAAATTAACAAATTTAACCTATATAATACAATTTTAATGCCAAAATCGATTACCGAAATTATTTTTATGCTAGAAAAATGCAAAAAAATCGATTTCTAAATCATCGTAATCGATTTTATTATTAAACTTTTATCACTTTTTGAAGTCATAACATAAAAAAACTTCGATTTTTCGCATAAAAATGACCTATTCGTCAATTTTTGAAAAATTTTTTATCACCTCTCAAATACAACATACATACTTAAAAGACTGAATAAAGTTAAAGATACAAAAGCTATTTGGGGAGTTAGCGTATTTCCAGTCAAGACATAAGCTCCGAAAGCTACGAGTGAAACCTAAAAAACTGTTTGAATCTGTCTAGAAAATTTAGGTTACCAGAAATGGCGAAGTGACATTGATCATATCCGTTATATAACGCAACATCATAGCTTTTCTTATGATAGTTACTTCCTTTTTTCGGATGTCAGCGATGACTTGTAGCATGGGTAATTCCTAAAAATTTAGGTAAAAAAATCTAGAATTTTTGCGGATTTTTCTTTTTTGAAGCTACTTACCCAAGCATACAATTTAACCACTTTAATCCCTCCTAAAATTTCATTTGACATATTTAAGCGTTCATCTTTAAGTTTCATTTGTTCAGCCTAAATTTTTTGAATTTTTTTACCTAATAGTCAAAGTTTTTCTTATTACCTGCCATTTTCTAAATTTGATAGCAACTCCCAAATTCATAGGTATGAGTGATATCATCACAACTACGCCACCTATAAAGGATAACCCAATAGTTTGGTACAACAGGAATAGCGCCAAGGCGATCTGAAATGGACTTGACCAGTATTGTTGAATTTGAGGTGTGAGTTGTTGAAATCTTTCTACGTCGATCGACATTAAATTTACAATTTCTCCAATGGTTTTATCGCGTCTAGCTGCATTCGAGAGTTTTAGAGCCTAAAATTTTTGTTTCAAAGTTTGAAAACAAAAGTTTAGGGGGCATAAAAAAAGACACTTTTGAAATTTTTGAAAAAAATCAACAAAATTTTTTTCGATTTTGTCAAAAAAAAAATCACAAAAGTTCATTTTTTAGAGATCGTATAAAATTTTGTTTCCATTTTTTCATAAATTTTCGAGTAAAAGCTTTTACCTTATCATAAACCGCAATAATTAATATACTTTGAATTTTCATTCCCACACTAAACATTAAATTGAAATAATTATTGAGAAAAATGGATCTTAATTCTGCTACAACAAACATGGAAATTGCCCAAATAAAGCCCTAAAATGATCATTTTTATGCTTTCTTTCGAATCTTACCAGCCATAAAGGAGCATTTGGATTTTCAGTAAACGTGATCAACTCACTAAATTCGAACAGATTAAAGTCAAAATGTTACGAAGCATACTTTAATATTAACGGGTTCACAAATTGTAGAACATCCGATACTAATTTGACTAAAGTTCCACCAATCAATTGCCATTTAAAGAGTAAAAATAATCTCCAAATGATCGAAGGAGGCTTCGGAGTATGAGAAATAGGCTGGATTTTAGCTAAAAGCAATTGCTCTTTAGGTCAAAGTGGTTCATTTTTTGAAAAAAAGCCCCAAAAATTTACATTTTTTGTTTGATTTTAACAATTTTTTTGGTCATTCCCAAAAGAGAAAATATAAGCCCACGAATATTAACCCTCATCCGTCAAATATGAGTCATTTTGACCCAAGCTAAGTTTAGATGGCCTTATAATCTGATCTTAATCCTGAGGAGCTAGGAGGTTTTTATGGGAGGAGGGGGTGACAAAGTGATATAGAAATTTCAAAAAAAGTTTCAATTTTTTACAAAAATCGCATTTTTCAAATATTTAAAATCCTACTTTCAAAATTCTTCGTAGCTCCATAACGATTTAGATTAGATTTCTTTCTTGTATTTAATAATGGAACCGAATCTTCTTTTTTCAAAACCATTTTCGCTTCTTCATTTTCATCGGTAATAATTGAAATTTGAGAGGATACCATGTTTTGACGTTCTTTATGATATTCTTGTATAACTGGAGTCCAAGCGGCTTCCCATTTTTTATGTAAATAATGGGCTGTCATATCTTCATCGATATTATATAAATCTTGAACTTCTAGAGCCTTTTGGTGACCGATTTTGAATATCGGATTAAACCACCATAAGAATTGTCGATTAAGAAATGAGACTTGATTTTCGGGTGAATCTTTATCTTTCTGAAACAAAAAATTGTAGATACCTATCAGGCAGTAGCGTAGTTTCAAGTCAGAAATGCGGGGAGGGAGAGGGGGTACAAAAAAATTTTTGACGTTTTTTGAATAAAATTTCAAACAAGTTTTTGAAAAATTCATAAGTGTCCCCGAGTACTAGATGATTCTCTGAGCCCAAGAACATGAATGTATCCTGTCCTTTCGAATTCAAAACCCTTCACCAGGACCCAAAATACTCTGTTATAGACTCATATATATCTTTCGAGATACATACATCTTGCAGACTTCTTGCCATTTTATTAGCAAAACAATGTAACAACAGTTGTAAACAAGCTAGAGGAAACCATACAACGAATGTAATATATCGAACATTATCGTTTATTAGACTGACTGTCTAAAATTTTAAGAGTTATAACAAAATTATAAAATTTGGTCATGTTTGTGTGTGTGTGAGATATTAGGTGCGCTATTAATTATTGTTACACGACCAAATTCAAAATGTTTAGGAGCTGATATCGGCTTCACAGAAGGCTCTTTCGATACGGATTTTTTTCAGTAATAGAGAAGCGTATACGAGGAAATTTTTGGTGTAAAAGTTATTAGAATTAGACTTCAGGGTTTCGTTGTAATGCAAATTTTAAAAAGTTGATTTTTTGCATATTTCGAGGTATCGACTTTCAAAAATCACAGCGACGCGATCTTATGTAAACGGGGGAGTAAAAGCGTCTCATCTCGGAAATGGTTCGAAATGATGGAGGTTTTTGGACCCGCTGAATCGAAAAAGACTCAATAAAAAATGTTCAAAATTTTTTGAACATCTTCGGAAATTAAACATACTCGAAAATAAAAAACCCAAAAAAGCTAAAAATCCAAAAACCACTCTAAACACACCTACACAACCCTAGAAACAACATATAAAAGGATTTAGATTTTTAAACTTGTTGTTGAATTTGAAATTGCCGCCAAGAAATGAATCAGGGTTTGGCGGCAATTTCAAATTCATCAACAAGTTACTTTTAGCTCGACCTAGGGCAATCTTTGAAAGCTATCTAGTCCTAGGTTTTAGAAGCAATTCAACTAATTCTTTTTGCATAAAATCGGATATATATTCTAGTTTACCGATTGGGTTTTTTTTCTTGAAAGTCAACTTCGAATTTTTAGGCAATGTGTGTCAAAAATGACGGTTTTTCAATGTTTCTGAGGTGTAAAAAAAGGAAAAAGTTTTTTTAATAAAAAAAACCCAATCAATGAAATTCAACACTAGTACAAGCTATTACAAAAAAATTATGAAAAAATATTTATCCCATAAAAAGTAGATAGCTTTTGAAGTTGGAAAGGGGTGGCACACAAAAATCGCGATTTTGGCTATTCTCGAAAAAGTGATTTTAATATTTTTCTTTTGTTTCTATGACGTTTACTAGCACATTTGAGCATTTTTAAAGAGGTTTTGTTGGAGGCACAGATTTTTTTCCCTTTTTTATAGTTTTGAAACACATGTGCACTACCAGATCCGACCTGGAATCTTTGAAGAGTTTTTGAAACTGGTTGCTAGGGTCTATCCTCTCTAATGTGATGTTTTTGTTGCATGATTGCTTACTTACTCTCTCTAGTGTGATGTTTTTTTGCTAAATTTATGTATTTTTAATTGCAAGATAAACAGTTTTACTAAATTCTATGCAAAAAATTACCCCTAAATGATACCCATATCGATTTTTAAAAATTTTTTTCAAAAATAAAGGGTACCCCTTGTTTTACCCCTTAAAAAATTTTTTCATAAAAAAATTAATAGTTTTTCGAATTCTGCGCCTAAAATTACTCCCAGAGGGGCCCAAAATTGATTAAAACAATTATGTGAATTTCAGGTCTAAATTTGGTGTAACGAGCCGGACCATAGCCGGGCGGTTATTTTAAGCGCTCTCTGTAATAAAAATTCGAAACAGCATCCTAACCTTTAGATTAGAGCCCAATTTTAACCATGCATAAAATTCGGATATGTCCGTAACAACGAATAATAACCATATAATAAAAATTACTCCAGATGAAGTAATTCCACGTTTACGGCATTCCTTCTCAGCAAAATATAGTCCAACCTAAAAAATTTTCATAAAGACCAATGCAGTGACGCAAAGGGGGGAAGATTCTCCCCCCAAATCTGAAAAAATGACAAATTTTTCCTAATGGTCTCCCTTATGTTTTTGCCTAAAAAATTTTTCTATAGGGCTTCCCCCCCCCAAACCGAAAGACCGATGCAGTGGCGCAAAGAAGGGGGGAAAGCTTCTCCCCCCCCAAACTTTGCGCCGCTGGACCGATGCTTTTTTGTTGTAAAACTTACTAATGTAAGTACATGAAGAAATGGATAGACAATTTCCACAATCGGTACATGAATGTCACTTAATATAAGTTGATAAAGAGAATATAGCAAAAGAAAAAGTTTATCCAGCAATAAAGCAGCTGTCAGGTGCTAAAAAAATAAATTTATCATGTTTTTTTCTAACTAAAAACTTCAATTTTAGTTAGAGTGAAAAAATCGAATCGAAACCGTTCATTTCGTAAAAACCGTTTACCGAAACCCAAAGTTTTGAAAACTAAAAAAAACCGATAAGACCGAAACCGTTTGATTTTATCGTTTTTTCCACTCTAATTTTAGTTTGTTTAAAAAATTTCAATTCTTGATACCAATTTGTAAGCATACTTGTTTTACACTAATTAATAAACTCCATGGCAACACTCCATTTCTTTCACCTCTTAGTTGTATCCATAAAACGGGTAAAATAAGAAAAAAAGTTATCGGAGGGACCGCAGCCAAAATTGCATGTTGAAAACACCAAGTAAACACAGGGATTTGGCTATTCGGTTCTAGTTCAATATTTGTCTAAATTTTTTGTTTTAACCACTAACAAAAACGCGAAAAATTGAGGAAAATGACTAATTTTAAGAAAAGAATTATTCATTTTGACTAAAAATGGGGAAAAAAATATAAAGGATATTTTTTGAATAGAAAAAATCTCGTTTTGGACAATTTTGGACGTTATTTTGTTTAATCAGCCTTTTTTATCCGAGCAAACATAGGTGAATAGGAGCATACTTGAGCAAGGGGGAAGTGGCACCTCCCGTGACCCACTCACTCAAAAGGCCGAAAAATAGGGGGACCACCTCAAAATTTAGCAAAATCCCAAAATTTTAAGTTAAAAATACCATTTTTTCGTGCAAATTTTTCGTCGAGGGCAAGAAGGATCATATCACCAACAAGAAGTGAAATTTTGGGGACCCTCTATCTGGTGAAAGGGGGAGGGGAGAGGAAGAAAGGGGATGATGTCGGGTTGGGATTACCAAAATTATATTCAGTAGCTTACCCATAATGAATCGTCACAAAATCCAAATTCTTTCCAACTTTTAGAACTAGATAAATTCATTTTTTTTCAAAAACAACAAGAAATTTCATTACAAGAATAAATTTCAATCGTCATTTATTGGAAATAGATGGCCAACGTTTACTGATAAGATCAATTTATTGATCACAAGATTTTTAAAAGATCTGGTTCAGTTGAAGCCAAGATCTGGCACAGTCGAAGATCGGGATCAGTCGGAGTCATAGAACAAAAAAAAAGATGTTTGCTCATCGAATGAAAATTTTTGCAGATAATTATTAAAATAAACATATGATGAATCAGCATTCGGAATGACGGAAATGGTTTAAATTGAAGTAAATCGATAAAAATCAAGTTTTGTGAGACAACAAAAGTTTTCAGGACACAAAGAAAAAAAAATCATATCAGAAGAAAAGAAATTTATTTTTTAGAGATTCATAAAACAAAAACAAGATTTTATAAATTATTATTCTTGAGAATTAACCAAAAGTTGTATGTAAATGATTATTATTAAGCCAGCTAAAGCATAGGTGAATAAGGGTGTCTAATTTTTTCGGATTTGCGAGGGAGGGGGTCATGTGATGTTTCGAAACTTGATATTTCGAAACGATTATAGAGTTAAAAAAAATAAGGAAAGTTGATGTTTCG
>JAQGBS010001845.1:0-14509 GCA_034698545.1 Acrobeloides obliquus
AAATTCAAAAAAGTTTGTGTATTAAAACGAAGAGCTTGTAACAAATTCAAAATTTCAAACGCAATTATCTCGAAAACCACAACTATTCAGAACATGCCGTAAAAACAAAAAATGCTCCATTTTTCATGAACTTTTCGAATACCAACAAAACATTACAACTTTTTTTCCCACTGGACTGATTCTTTAAAGAATGAAATTTTTTACCGACACATAGAAAAATTGGGCTTTCATGATTTTGGAATTCGTTTCATTCTTTTCCAACTGCTCTAATCCATATACCGGACCTGAGGCATAATCCAAACAGAGGTATCTAAATTTTAATTTGGGGGAGAGGGGAAATTTTTGAGCTTACCGACTTTTCTCAATGAACATAACCCCTAGGGTTCCAGTTTTTTGCCATTTGTTAGTTTCATAGATGACATCAAGTCCTGAGCCAGTTGCACGTTTTCGGAGGGTTCGGCCGAAAAAATCGTCTCCAATCGAGCCGATCACGAGAGCTCGTTTTCTTGAGCCAATTATCCACTAAATTTTGGGTACATATGGGGGATTTTTGGAAGGGGTATACCTGAAAAACGCGCAAGGAATTCTGGATATCGCCACCGGGGATATATTTGACTCCATCGATATGTGCCAACTCATTGAACCTAAAGAGTAGGAGGGTGGGTTATAATTATAACTATTGAGGGTATAATAGTTTTTTGGACCCTCCCCCAAATTGCAAAAATGGCTTTTTTTTATAGAAATTTAACATTATTGTTCATATTCAATATGATCAACAATTCTTTAGGCTTAAGCTTAGGCTTAAGTTGAAGCTTAGGCTTAGGCTTAAGCTTAGGCTTAGTCTTAAGCTTAAGCTTAAGCTTGTATTTATCCTTATTATTTTAGTCTATTCTAAGGCAGATACTTTACATTTGCTATCACTTCAAATGTATATCACCATCATGTTCAGCATAGCCGAAAACCTCTAAATGACTCCCAGCATGATATATTTTGGATCAAAATTGATATTTTCGAATTTTCGTGTCAATACACAAAACGTTGCCTGAGAATCAGGATATCGCCAATTTTGAACAAAAAGTATTATGATGGGTGTCGTTGAGAGCTTTTCGACTATGATGACTTCGAATCTAGCTATTTTTTCGATTTTGAAAATTTTATTAAAAAAATTGATTTTTTGACCCCCTTCGAAAACCTTACATATGCAAGTGAATTTTCTCCCCTTCTACCAAATGATTTTCTTTCAAATTGTATTTTTCGATAAAATCTTTCTCCGCGTTGACCTGGATTTCTAGCAAAGGGAAGCCGAGTCCAATTAAGACTCCTTCGGAGAGTGCCATATTGAGTCAAATTTCGCCAATTTTCAATTTTTCGTGTCAATACACAAAATTTTTCTTGAAAATCAGAATTTCTTAAAATGGAAAAATTTACACAAAAACTAAGAATTTGTGCTAGGATTTGCACCAGAGAGCAAATCCTAGCAGAAACTTAAATAATTTCCACAAGAATGTTTGATAGTAAAATTTGAGTGAGCTTATAAATTTTTGAGTGGAATGCGCGTAGGATTTTGATGCGCGAGGGTGTATCTCTTTGTCTTGCCGCTATTGTAAATTAAAAACTTGGATAGAGCTCGTTGAAAATAAACATAAGCCAAAAAATTTTTGAGGCGTTAATCACGAGCTATGTCATTTGTTATGCTAGAATGAAACTTTATGATGTGGCATGAAAACTACACAAATTTTGGGTTTTGTAAAAAATGAATTTTTTCGCACAAATTTCAAATTTAAAAATGAATATCATCATTGTGTTCAGCATAGTCAAAAGTCTCTAAACGACACTCAACATGATATACTTTGGATTTAAATTGACGATTTTCAAGTTTTCTTGTCAATACTCAATTTTTGCTCACATACCCACTTCATTTCCTGAATCAGGGTCAAGATAATTTTTTCATGCTTAGAAAATGTGCGCAATCGATTTCCCGCATAAAATTACCCCTATAGATCATTTTAGTAAACAAATTTTTCGGTCTCAAAAAAATTTTCCGGGCCCAAAAATCACAAAAATGCATTTTTTTTACTCACACTATAGGTATAAGTATAGGTACAGGTATACAGATAAAACTATTAATCTTTATTTACATATTTACAATATAAAAAACTCAACAAATTTAACTATTAAAAGTTCTAATATGAGAAGTTTTGTGTATAGATCGATTTTGACTACAAATCTCCACGGATGTCTTTTTTTGTCTCCACTAAAAAAATATTTTTTTATGCAAATTTTTGTCTCAAAAATTCAAACCTCTTTAAAGCAAAAACATTGTTGAAAAGTGTCCAAGATTGCTGAGCGAAAACGTCGCGATAAAAAGGCATATAATAGTGGGTTAAGGCCAGAATTGAAGAAGTATAACAGAAAAGTTGCTGGTTGGATCAACGCTGCCAAGCAGTTGAGACATCTCGGGGCTAAAAATCGATTTTTGACGTAAAAAATGAAATCTTGTATAGAAAATTCGAAATCGAAAATTATTATCACCATCGTGTTCAGCATAGTTGATTTGCTTTAAACAACATATAGAAGCAGGGGATAAATTTTAAATTTGTTAAGACCCTGATTTTCAGAGAAAATTTTGTGTATTGACACGAAAATTTGAAATTAGTCAGTTTAGATCAAAAATATAGGTTGATGGGTGTCATTTAGGGGTGGTTGACTATGCTGAACACAATGGTGACGGTATTTTTTGAATTTGAAATTTCTGGGAGAAAATCCATTTTTCAAAAGCAATGGAAAAGTGTAAATAATTTTCAGACCATCATCATCGTATTTATCATAGTTGAAAACCTCTAAACGAACCCATCAATCTATATTTTTGATCAAATTTAAAATTTTTAAAATTTTCTTTTCAATACACAAACTTTCCCTGTAAATCAGGTTTATATCAATTTAGATCTTTATCCCATATTGATGGGTGTTGTTTAGAGCAATTCGACTATGCTGAATCTGAAGCTGACGTCCTTTTTTGATTTTGAATTTTATGTGAAAATTTTCGTTTTTTGACCGATATACCATTTGTGTCTCTCCACACCGACCATATTAAGTACATATGTCGAGGTAGTGATAAAACGGCAAAGGCCAAGACTAGAACAATTACAAGTCGAATAACCCTTTTTCTGCTATCCAAGGCTTCATTTGTAAGGGTTTTTGTTGATTGAATTTGAATGGTTTCGTCTAAAAAATAGAGATAGGGTCAGGTTTAGGCTTGGGCTTAGGCTTATATTTATCTTTATTGGCGTGGGTCATGTTACATCGCTAAGTTTGATAGTATAGGGACGTGGGTGCAGTCCCCCTATACTATCGTGTGGGGTGCAATCAGCTGGGGCAAAGAGAGTAACTACCCTTTAAAATTGTATATATATATATCGCTTAGGCATAGGCTTAAGTTTAGGCTTAAGCTTAGGCTTAAGTTTAAGCTTAGGCATAGACTTAAGCTTAGGTTTAAGCTTAGACTTAGATCTAGGCTTAAGCTTAGACTTGTATTTTATTGGTTTGAGTCACGTTACATCGCTGTGTTTGATAGTATAGGGGTGTGGGTGCCGTGCCGTAACTAGAGGGGCAAAAAGGGTAACCCCCTAAAATTTTCAAAAAAAATTTTTTCAACCCTTTTTTTCAGAAAAGGGTCCCCTTTATGATTTTGCCCAAAATTTTCTAATACGGGGAGCTGTCCAGATATTACGTTATCACCCTTTTTGGGATAAAATTTATATCCTCATACCTTTAGTCAACAACGAAGTAGTTGTAGCCTTCCTTTCCAAAGGCTTAGCACATACTGAGCTCCTCACCACCGAATCACTTTTTGTACTCCCCAATAGAACTATGCCAATAGTCACATAAATCACCATTAGCATAGCCAAGGGTATAATATACCATATAAAAAGATTTACTGTAGTAACTACTTGTAACAAGTTGATATCAGCTAAAGTAAGGAATTTTCTCGCACAGATCTAAAAAATTATTCAAATTGAACATTGTTTTGAGTTATTGAAACGAAAGCCGGATTCATGTTTCATGTTCATGTCTATTCATATTTTCGTTTTAATAAACAAAACCATTTTCAAATATATAGAGGATCCTGACTCCGGAGCCTATAGTAAAAAAATTTTACAGCTTGTCCAAAAATTAATTCTCGTAAAAATGAGGTCGACTTAAAAGATAGACCGCTGATTTGGGTCTAACATGTTGAAAGCCTTTAAACAACACCCATCACTATAGGTTTTTGATCAAAATTGAGGGTTCCCTGATTTTCAGGCAATGATTTGTGTATTGACACGAAAATTTGGAACAAACTCAGCCAACGCTATTTTCGACTATGGTGAAGATGATGGTGATGTTAGTTTTAAAATTTATGTGAAAATTTCAATTTTGGTCAAAATTAAAAAATTGCGCAGAAATTTCCGATTCAAAAAATAACATCACCATCATGTCCGGCATAGTCAAACACCTCTAAACGACACCCATCATAATATGTTTTGGCTCAAACTGATCATTTTCAAATTTTCGTGTCGATACACAAAATTTTGCCTGTAAATCAGGATTCCCTCTAATTTGGGTTTTACCCTGTCATGATGGGTACCGTTTAGACCATATCGACTATGCTGAATCCGAATCCGACCTTATTTTTTAATTTTGAAAAAACTGTAAAATATTTTGATCATTTTTCAAATTTTTACCGCATGCTTTGTCCCTGATTCAGGGTCATATAATTCCATAAATTGGACAGCGAAAATGTATGGCAAATTCATGACGGCACTTCCAATCCAGACGATCAACACACATCTCAAAAGTACTCGAGTGGTCAAGAGGTCTTGAACTATCATTGGTCGTACTACGGCAATGAATCTTTCGATGGAAAGAAGGACCTAAATTTTTTTTAAATTGCAAAGTTTGCATAAAAATTGATGTGTTATCCATTAAAATGATGATATGCAAAAATTTTTATGAGTTTTGACAACAAAATAAAAAATGACTTTTGATCGAGGAGGTTGAACCCATGCCCTATGATTGAAGACCGAGCATGTTAACCACTTGGCCATGGGTTAAATCCCCAAAACCCATGATATGGTACTCTTTTTGAAGCGCTTGGCGAGCAAATAGACTTACCAAAATCCCAGCACTAGCATTCGGTAACATATGCAAAAAATAGATATACGTATGACATAAGACGTTTCCAAATGGCCATATACCATGTTCATAGATAACAAAATGAGCAGCATTTTGAAAGACACAAAAAATTCCGACCAAAAAATCGGCTATAGCCAAATTGGCCAAGAAAAAGTTTGTTGAGGTACGCATGGCTCGATTTGTGATTATTACAAAGAGAATTATTAGATTTCCTAAAATATGAAAAAAATTTTTAATTGAAGCCAGGGTTATATTCCAAATGTTGGAGGGTTAAAATTTGAACCAAAAATCGAAAATTTTCAAATTTAGAAAAATAGATCGAATTCGGATTCAGTATAGTCGATTTGATCTAAACGACACCCATCATGACATGTAAAATTCAAATTTGAGAAAACCCTGATTTTCAAGAAAAATTTTGTGTATTGACACAAAAATTTAAAAATTGATAATCAAATTGAAAATATGGGTTGAAGGGTGTCGTTTAGAGCTTGTTGAGTATGATGAACACGATGGTGATGTTAACTTTTAAATTTGAAATTTCTGGAAAAAAATTCAATTTTGAACCAAAAATGAAAATTTTCACAGAAATTTCAAAGTCAAAAATTAGCATCATCATTGTGTTCAGCGTAGTCGAAAAGCTCTAAACGGCACACATCATGATGGGGTTTAGATCAAAATTGACAAATTTCAAGTTTTCGTGTCAATACTAAAATTTGCCTGAAAATCAAGGAATCGCTAATTTTGAATCAAAACCCATGTTGATGGATGTCGTTTAGAGACTCGATTATGTTGAGTTCGAATTCGTATGTCTATCATCAACTTACCAAAAACACAAAACAAGAAAACCAAAATATAAGCCGTTAAAAATAACCCTTTTACATGAGGCTCATTAATTATAGCATTATCTATACCATTTTCTTCATCCATTACTTCATCATATACCCCTTGGTCATCCATTTCTAAATTCGCGTAAATTTTCAAATTTAGACTCAGACCATGGCCCAACACTGGCAACATGATCCTTACATAAAAAATAAAATGTAAGAATGGAATATATGCCTACACACACACGCACTATGTCAAATAACACAAGTTCTATTATATGAATATTTGCGCTAGAATGGCTATAAATAAAGATATATATCATGAGCACCCGTGTCAGGTGCATGAACATAATAAATAATTTGGGGAATTAATTTTTCCGCTACTCTATGGCTTAGATGAAGGAATTCACGTGGAATTATTTTGCGTCCAAAATTTAAAAAGTTGGAAAAGGCACGACTGCTTCCCAAAAATTCCGAAAAGATGCAGGATCAAATTAAACAAAAAAAGTACGCCAATGTACTCAGCTCGCCGCGTGCTTCAAAACGAATACCATATTATGGGGGTGTAGGTTTTGCCCATAGCCGAGTGGCTAAAGCGTTCTGCATTAACTCATGGGTGCAAGTTCGATCCCGCGCCCAAAAGTCATTTTTTAAATTTTGCTGTCAAAATTCATGAAAATTTTTGCATATTCACATTTTTATGCGGGGAACATAATGGGCTATTATTTTTCCATGAAAATTTGGAAAAATAACAGAAAAAAATTTTTGAATTTTGTCAAAACTTTTGAATTCAAAAATTCAAAATTTTTGAATTTTTGATAAATTAAAAAATTGACTTTTGGGTGCGAAATCGAACTCGCGCCCTATAAGTTAATGCAGAACGCTTTAGCCACTCGGCTATGGGCAAAACCTACACCCCATGATATGGTATTCGTTTTGAAGCTCTCGGCAAGCTGAGTACATTGGCGAACTTTTTGATTTAATTTGACCCTGCATCTTTTTGGATCCCGAATTAGCCTATTTTCGCTTTAATAAACAAACCTATTCCCTGAATCAGGGTCAGGGAAGCGAAAATTTGAATTTTCTGAGAGAAAACCCATTTTTCTCAAAAATGAAATTTTTTATAAAAAATTCAAATTCATAAAATAACGCCAGATATGGATTCAGAATAGTCGAGTTGGTCTAAACGACACCCATCATGTTATGATAAAAATTAAACTTGGAGAAACCCTGATTTTCAGGCAAAATCTTGTGTATTGACACGAAAATTTGAAATTGATAATTCAAATCCAAAACACAGATTAGTGGGTGTCGTTTAGAGCAAATCGACCATGCTGAATAAGAAGATGTGGTTATTTTTTGAATCTGAAATTTTTTATAAAAAAATTCATTTTTGATGGAAGAGGATTTTGATGGAAGTATATTTCATCTTAAACTTCGGGAGCTACTAACAATAGGGAGGGGAGCTACCCAAGTGAAAATATTTTTCTGAAAATGACCCCTCTAGGGATA
Source organism: Acrobeloides obliquus (assembly GCA_034698545.1). Lineage (NCBI taxonomy): Eukaryota > Metazoa > Nematoda > Chromadorea > Rhabditida > Cephalobidae > Acrobeloides > Acrobeloides obliquus. Next base: position 7,512 of record JAQGBS010001845.1, read on the forward strand.
AAAACATGCGGGAATCCGAATTTTACATTTTCGAAGCGAAAAAACGCTTTCCTCATTAAGGGAAAGCCTGTGTATTAAAGTGAAGAGTTGCGAAAATGCGATTTTTACCTAAAGACAAACTCTTTTGAGGTAAAAATTTGCGGGGAATCTGAATTTGAACTCAAATTTTCGTGTTGATATACAGCTTTTTTGAATAAGAGAAATTTAATAAATGTCAAATTTGGATTCCCGCACATTCTTATCTCAAAAGGGGTCGTTTTTTGGAAAAATCGCATTTTTGCGATTTTTCGCTTCAATACACAATACGCCTCCTCCTTGAATCAGGGAAGTGTTTTTCGCTTCGAAAATATCAAATTCGGATCCCCCGCATGTTTTTAATCCTACAGAGGTCTTTACAAAAAAATTTTCACGTGGATGGCTCCCACGTGAAAAGTAAACATGACGAACTTGATTTCCTAGATTTTAAAAAATAATAAAACTTTAAAAAAAAGAAATGCAAAAAAAATTCTCTTTGCCGGGGATTGAACCTCGGACTGCAAAATGATAAAGCCATCGCATATCCACTGAGCTAAGCATGCACCTATTTTCTAACCAAGTAGATATACTATATTTAATTTAAACTTTTTTGCTGTTTTTATCGCAAACGGTAAAGATTGGGGAAAAAATTCTTACGTTTATAAGGGCACCATAACAAACATTTTTTGAAACCTTTTGTCAAAATCAAGGAAATGAAGTTCGTGATGTTTACTTGTAAGCTTAAAGTGGCCTCCCTATTGTGTAGTAGTTCATAAGTTCGTATTCCACACCCTAAGTTCATAGACCAAGAACAATCTATCATTTCATATGATTTATGAAAAATTGGCTCATCTTTAAAAATCGTATATACTACACATAAACTTTTTCCAGAGTCATTTTACTCCTCCTTCTTCAAATCCCCCGTGTCATTCAAGTAGTTATGGAAATGGATTTTTTCACGAGCATGAACACTTGGAGCAGTAAGCAGTAGAAAAGTGATTAAAAACAACAGCTAATTTCCTTTTCAATCTAGTATATGCCAAGAAAAAAAATCTCGACAAAATCGAGAAAATTTTTTAAAACTCAAGGAATTGGCCACCGCCCAAAAATTCGCATACTATGCGAATCTTTAGTTATACGGCTCATAGGGAAAATGAAATTTGATACGTAAGAAAAAATTTGATTAAGTAAGAGAAAATAAGAAGATATCAATTAATAACACATGACAAAAAAGTCACCAAGTTTGTTTATATGACATGTATGTAAAAAGAAGTATACATGTGAAGAAAATGAGAAATGTTTGAGAAGCATGCAATTATCTTTTTTAGAGATAGGAAATGCTGGTGTAGTTAAAGACATGCAATTTTATTTTAAAAAATTAGAAAAAATGCAATACAATGTAGTGTCAAAAATTTGCGCACCAATTTTTATTATGTAGTGTTAAAAAATATGTCAAAAGATGGATTTCAAAAATGCAAATTTGCATACTTAAGCCAAATTGAAAAAATACCATCACCATCGTGCTCAGCATGGTCGAAAAGCTCTTAACGACACCTATCAACCTATGTTTTTATCAAAAATGATTATACCCTGATTTTCAGGCATCATTTTGTGTATTAACACGAAAATTTGAAAATCGTCAATTTAGATCCAAAACATATGGTGATGGATGTCGTTTAGAGATTTTCGACTATGCTGATGATAATGGAAATTGAACAATGGTGATGAAATTTTTTGAATTTGACATAAACTTGGTTCATACAAAAGATAAAGGTTGTTTTTCGGAAATGTCGAGTTGCGGATTTTTGAAAATTCAATTTGAATTTTCGTTTCAATATTTAAACTATATTGCAGTTCAGGCAATTTTTGTGAAAGTTTTCATTCAATTTGATCATCAACTTCAAAACCTGTAGGCGCCATTTATACTTCCGTCGCGTTGCGATGCGACGGTGTATTTTGTGTCGTACGACACAAAAATGCACTGTCGTGTTGCGATGCGACGAAAGTATAAATGGCGCCATAGGCTTTGCTCTGCAATTGCCAAATCCGGTGATCTTGGTCTTAAAGGTGGTGCAGATCAAGACCGGATCTCGGTCGAAAAATTTTTTATAGGGGTAATTTTATGCGGGGAATCGATTGCAACCATTTTCAGAGCGTGAAAACTCTTTCCTGGCCCTGATTCAGATAATTTTAGGGTATTTTTATTGTGAAAAAATTTATAGAAGTAGTAAAAAATACCCTAAAATTGCCTAAATCAGAGTCAGGAAAGCGTTTTCACGCTCTGAAAATGGCTGCAATCTATTCCCCGCATAAAATTACCCCTAGAAAGCCATTTAAAAAATTTTTTCCGACCGAGATCCGGTCTCGATCTGCACCCTCTTTAAGACCGAGATCACCGGATTTGGCAATTGCAGCGCGAAGCCTATAGGTTTTGAAGTTGATGATCAAATCTCATGAAAACTTGCCTAAACTGCAATATAGTTTGAATATTGAAACGAAAATCGATTCAATTTGAATTTTCAAAAATCCGCAACTCGGCATTTCCGAAAGGAAAATATTTTTTGCGCACAAGTATTCTTTTTTGTGTACAAGGCTTAGACCTAAGCCTAGGTGTAGGCGTAGGCATAGGTCTAAGCTTAGGCCTAAGCCTAGGCTTAAGCCCACGCCTAGGCCTAATCTTAGGCCTACGCCTAGGCCTTGTGCACAAAAAAGAATACTTGTGCGCAAAAAAATATTTGGACAAAAAAATACCAACCTTTTCGAAAAACAACCCTAACAAGGTTCAAAGTGGTGAAAAAAAATGTTAGAAGAATCAAGTTCGTCTTTGAGCTTTTTGAGCAAATAAGAAAAGAAAGAAACATAAGCAAATGAAAAATTTATATTTTCATATTCATCGTGCACACGACATCTATCCTATTATCTTTGCTTTATTATTTACACGTATATAAGTCCTATGTCTTTTGCAAATGTCCAAAAAATTCAAAAGAATAAATATCAGCTAATCAACTTCACATTTATATATTGCTGCCGTTGGCAATTTTTTTTCTTTTATGATCACCAAAACACATTTTTTGTGTCAAGAAAAGATTAGCTGTAAAAGCAATTTTTTATGGACAAGAGCATTGCAACTTTGGGACAAAGACTATTAAAAAAGAAAAATATTAACCTTTAGAAAAGAAAATTGTGAAAAATTGAGGAAATTTATATAATTGTTGATGCCAGAAAAGTACCCTAAAGAGAAAATAGAGGAAGTATTTTTTGCTCTGTTGAAGAAATAAGTGGAGAATAAGTGGATGAAGTTAAAAATGGATAGAATTTCAAGCTTTCAAGATAAATTTAAGCATAAAAGCAAATGTTATAAGCATATTAACATTTGCTTCTTTGGTTAGAATAGATTGACAAAATGAATTTGAATATTGAAAGATTTTTTTTCGAACTTATCAAAAGTTGATTAGGAAAATATACAAAAATAAAATGGTGGAAGTTTAAAGGCTTAGGCTTAAGTAAGGTTGTGAAAAGATTTTGACAGAAAAAACCGGTTTTTTTCAGATTTTGATAGATTATGACAGATTTTGACAGTCGAAATCTGTCAAAATCTGGAAAAAACCGATTTTTCCTGTCAAATTCACAACCATAGGCTTAGGTCTTAGGCCTTAACCTTAGGCTTTAGGTCTTAGTTTAGTCTTAAGGCTTAGGTTTAGGCCTTAGCCTTAAGCTTAAAGCTTAGGCTTAGACTTAGCCTTAAGGCTTAGGTTTAAGGCTTAGGCTTAAGCTTTAGGCTTAGCCTTAAGCTCTAGGTCTTAGGCTTAGGCTTAGCCTTAGATCTTAGCCTTAGGCTTAGATCTCAGCCCTTGGCCTTAGGCTTACTAGGATCCCTCATAACAATGATTTTTTCTCAAAAATTGTCCCAAAATAATGAAACTAAACATTAAGTCTCATTTTTACTTCTTTCTAAAAGAAACTTTTTTTATCCCATTAAGTACCCCTTGTGTATTTATAAACAAGCAAATTTTGACGGAAAAAAATTTAAAAGCCGCCTTTGACTCTTGGCCCATTAAGGAAAGACCCGGAACCAAAAGTTGTTTGATTTGTCTAAATTTCAAATGTACCCCCCAGGTCGTAGCCGTCCCCCGATAGCTCAGTTTTTAGGGCTTTATTAGAGCTTTCCAAAAAGTGGGCGATTGCCGGAATCAGATTTATATTCGCAGAAATAGATCACTTTTAACGGAGGGTACATATGAAATTTAGACAAATCAAACAACTTTTGCGATCCGGGTCCAAAGGTCTTTCCAAGGGTCGATTTTTATAGAAAGTGACTTTTAAATGTTATAAGTTCAAGAACGAGCACACAAGTTTAAAATACACTATCACCTTTCTTCATAATCTCGAAAAACTAGCCCTCCAAAACTGCCAGACCATAGACAAATTCTCACGCAACTATTTGCAAGAATTCCCTACCCAAAAAATAGTATATTTGACACTTGACTTGCAACCAAAAATTTTTTCATGTTCAACGTGGGACATATTTTTTTGTTTGCCGCTTGAAAATTCGATATCCTCAATGGGACACCTGTTTTTACGGATAGCGCCTGTTGCTCTTCTGTTACCGTAAAACAAATAAATATATAGAGTTGTTGAAGAAATGAGTTGAATTTTGACACACTTGAAATTGTACACCATTGCAAGGAAAAAGTTTTGTGAACTTTAATACTTTTTTGCAGACTTGTTGGCACCGAAATGGCTCAAAAATATTTGTGGAATTTGAGCAGAGGGTTAAAAATGGGTATAGGTATGAGAAATATGCTTCGGTGATGTTTGATCTTTTGACAAAATGATGGAAAATTTTTTCAAAAATTCAATTTTCAAAAATAACAATGGTTTCGGAATCAGCATAGTCGAGTTGATTTAAACGACACCCATATCGATATAAAAATATCTATATTCAAATTTTGATACTAGCCTTTTACCCACTAGACTATGAGTGCAGTTTATAGGCACTGGTTCGGTTATATATTCGGAAATTTCATGAAAAATGGAGAATTAATTGCGTTTGAAATTTGAATTTGTGTACAAGCTCTTCGTTGTAATACACGAAATTGTTTGAATTTTTTGCGGAAAAATCGATTTTTGCATCAATTTTCAAATTTTCATAAATGAACATTGTAGCAATTTTTTATAGCTAAATGAGACGAACAAAATGACACAAAAATTATCCAATTTGAACATTGTTTTGGGTTATTGAAACGAAAACCCTGATTCATGTTTTCGTTTCAATAACCCAAAACGATGCTCAAATTGGATAATTTTGGTATCATTTTGTTCGTCTCATTTAGCTATAAAAAATTGCTACAGTGTTCATTTATGAAAATTTAAAAAATCTGTGCAAAAATCGATTTTTCCGCAAAAAATTCAAACAAGGTTTTGTATTACAACGAAGAGTTTGTACACAAATTCAAAATTTCAAACGCAATTATCTCGAAAACTACAACGATTCAGAATATGCTGTAAAAACAAAAAATGCTCCATTTTTCATGAACTTTCCGAATATTTTTTGAAAAATTCGGGTCACTATCAAAATTCAAAATACCACAAAAAATGTTAAAAAATTCCACAAGCACGTCATATCCTTGCGTGCGGCCTTTATTATCTGAACTTTATACACCGGAAATCTTGTTATTTACACTAAACATATTTCAGCAAAAAACATTCTCAAGTGTCAAATTTGACCTAATTGATTCATAAATATCCCACCACATAGACACAAATACGTTCAAGCACATGATATTTTTCTCTTTTCTCATAACATTCATTGTAAGATGGTTAAAGAGCATGAAAATCAAAATTTGCATAGTTACCCCATGAATATTGTATGATTATTTTTGCAAACCGTGTTTTTTGTGTGTAAAAAATTCCTTTTGAAAGAGCATTCAAGTAGAAAATACTTTATGCAAAAGCGCAAAATTTGAACATAAAAGTTGTGCAAAACTTTGTGATTTTTGAACCATGAGACTTGCTAAAAAACAGAAAAAAAATCAAAATTTGCATGATTAACTCAAATTCAGAACAGTAAACATGGCGGTATCTCACTTCATCCACTGTACAGTTCACCCATCAAAAACATTTCACTCACTAGAAACTTCATCCACCAGATCAGATTATCCACCATGGATACTTCACTCACTGCACAATTCATCAACCATAAACACTTCATCTATTGGACACTTCACCCACCGGACAGTTCATCCATCTTTTCAAGACCATGATGAACTGTCCAGTGGGTGAAGTGTCTATGGTGGATGAACTGTCCAGTAGGTAAAGTGTCTATGGTGGGTGAAGTGTCTATGGGGAGCAAAGTGTCCAGTGGGTAAAGTGAGATAAGCACGGATCAGCATAGTTGATTTTTCGTCTAAACGACACACACCCATCATGCTAGAGTGAAATTTAAATTTGATGAACCCTGATTTTCAGGCAAAAATTGTTGTATATTGACACGAAAACTTAAAAATCGTCAATTTAAATCCAGCGAAACAAATGATTTTCTCGAATTTTCGCGTCGATATACAGCTTTTCTTGAATCCGAAGAATAAATGTCAAAGTCGGATTCCCCGCACATTTTTACCCCAAAAGAGATCGTTTTAGACAAAAAATCGCATTTTTGCGACTTTTTGCTTCAATACACAATACGCCTTCCCTGAATCAGGGAAACGTTTTTTTGCTTCGAAAATGTCAAATTCGGATTCTCGCATGTTTTTACCTCTAGAGGTATCATTTTCAGAAAAAATTTCGAAAATTTTTTCATGTGGGTGGCCTCCCTATTATATAGTAGGTCCAAATTTTCTTGATTTGTTCGACCGAATCCCGAAGGCGGAGTTACGAGGAGTAACATAGTCAACATCTTTGCAAATGTTCGTGTCAATGCACAGATTTATTCAAAAAGTCAGATCATAAATAAACCAATAAATACATGGTATAAATATAACATT
>JAQGBS010001846.1:0-14506 GCA_034698545.1 Acrobeloides obliquus
CAACGAAGAGCTTGTAACAAATTCAAAATTTCAAACGCAATTATCTCGAAAACTACAACGATTCAGAACATGCCGTACAAACAAAAAATGCTCCATTTTTTATGATCTTTCCGAATATATCATTTTTTTTCATATGGCTGTAACTGACTGGACTGGTTTTAACAAAAATTCGGTTTACATTTAAAAAATTTTTTGAGCAAAAATTCGACATTTTACACTCAAAATATTCAAATTTTTTAATACTAAAATTTAATTTTTGAGCAAAATAAGAAAATTTGTCAGATTTTCGTGTTAATAACATTCAAAAATTGAATTTTTAGCAAAAAATTTTTATTAGAAAATTGAATAAACCGAATTTTTGGCAAAAATTAGATTTCTGAACAAAATCAGAAAATTTGTTTGAGCCTTAAAAATTGAAAAATACGCATGCGTAGCAAAATGTATAATTTCATAATGCATAATGATAAAATGCATAATTGTATCAAAAAAAAATAGCCCAAATGCATATCTTCGGAACCACGAAGGCTACGGGGCTAATTCCAACGGTGTTAATAATTTTCGTAATTTTTCCATTTTTAAATAAAAATTTAAGAAAGAATAAACAAAAATTTTAATTTTCCACTTCAATTTAATATCAAAAGATGAATTACCATGTAAAAGAGAAAGCTCGGCAAGCATGCTGCTAAATGAACAAATGTGTAAGAGAAAGTTTAGCAAGCCTGCTGACAAATGGATCAGGTAGAGAAACAGTTGTTTTTGATTCATTAGATGTCGAGATAAAGTGAAAATCGAGTGTGTCTCTAAATTCAGCTTTTAGATTTATTTTTAACCTTTATTCAGAATATAAATTTGTTTTTTTTAGTTTTCAGCCGTGTCTTCTTCCCTTGCTTTAACAAAAAGTACAATTTCGTGTTAGTTACAATATACCCACGTGCTCGAAATTTTTCCTGCATTTTTTCTGCAACCAACCTCCACCAGGACCAAGATAACTTTTGTTTAGTACAAAATAATTTTTTTGCGCACGAATATTCTTTTTTGCGCACTATATTTAAATGTTGTTTCAGACGATTCTGGATTAACTAGCCGATCCTAGCACATCGTCTTAATCCTGGATCGGCTAGGCGATGAAGCCTAAGGCCTAAGCCCAGTAAAGGATAAAAATATTATTATTTTGTCGTGATTAGGCATTTTGAAATACAGACAATATACAGACTTTTCAAAATTTTCTGGAGTTTTCGGAAGTTTTAAAATCGGGAGTTTTTCAAGTTGCAACTTAATTTTCAAATGTTGATATTTGGATAAGTCGATTTATGACGAAATTTTCGACCGTACTAGGGTTGTTCTAGGTTGGGAATCGATTGGGCGCATTGCCGACGCATGGAAATGCTTGTCTCACCCTGATTCAGAGAAAATGACCAGTTTGAGCTATGCACGAAATGAGCGAAAAATGCCGAAATTCGATGTATTTTTTGAGCCGCTAGTACTTATGGTATAAGTCAATATATATATTTTTATAAAATTCTTTTAGAAAAAAGATTTTGGCAAAAAAAAGAGGTTTTTCATGAACTTTCCGAATATCAACAAAAATGGCAACTTTTTTCCCATTCGATTGGCCCTTTAAGGGTGTTTTCGCCTAAAAGTCGATTAAAATGACACCAAAATTATCAAATTTGACAATGGTTTTGGGTTATTGAAACGAAAACCCTGTTTCATGTTTTCGTTTCAATAACCCAAAACCATTCTCAAATTTGATAATTTTGGTGTCATTTTAATCGTCTTGACGAGTTATAAAAAAACTGCTACAATATTCAGTTTAAAAAATCGATGTAAAAAGAGAATTTTTCATTCAAAAGTCTGTGTATTGAAAAGAATTGCCTGAATATAAACTCAAAGTTTTTTAAAACTCGTTTGACAATTTGTTTTGCAATTTTGTTTCGAACATAACTTTTTACGATTAGGTGTTCAAGTAGTGCCGTAAAAAGCAAAAAATGCTCCAAATTTTGTGGTCTATCACATGGCATATTAACTCTTCAAAAGCGGATCCTGGTCCTTTAAAGATCGATTTCTATTTCGTTTCAATACACTCTTCTCTGAATCAGGGTCAAGTAAGAGTTTTCACAAGATACGAAATCGATTTTTAGAGTTTTCAAGATACACAATCGTTTTTCTCGCATAGAACCCTGAATTCCCTATTTCGTTTTAATACACGCGATCTTCCCTGAATCAGTGAAGAGTCGCGTGTACTTCTCTTGTTGAGATTTTTCCGTGTATTACAACGAAAACAATTTTTTCGACAAAAAATTGAACCAATTTATGCGTTAGGCTCATGATGCAAATTTTTCTAAGCTTCTATCTTTTCGAAAAATCTTTTGATTGAAAATTTACTGATAAAATCTCTCACACAACAGGATTTTTTTCTATTTCTGTCCTTATATCCAAAAATTTCCATGGGTTTCCATCACTTTTTAAAATCTTGTTAGAATTTTTTTATGTACATGACTTTCAGCTTATAGCCTAGCCAGTCACCTCATTGGTCATGGCATTTCCACGCAGAAAGGACAGAGGAGTTTTTATCCAGTCGGCTACAGCAAAAGTCGTTCATTTTCGGTTGAATTATTGATCTCTTTCTTTGTGCTCCGTAGCCTCAAAGTAGGGACTTTCTGAAAGGGGTTAGTCAGTAAGAGTTAACCCCCTTTACTAAAAGGGGTTAATGTCATAAAATGGTTATAAAGGCGGTGGGATACTTGCGGACGGGACATTTGCGGACGAAAAATTCAAATTTTTCAAAAAATTTAATTTTTTGAAAAAATTCAAATTTTTGAAAATTTTGAATTTAAAAAAAATTAAATTTAAAAAAAAATTTCAAGTTTTGAACAAATTGAATTTTTCAAACGTTTCGTCCGCAAGTATCCGTCCGCAAATGTCCCGTCCGCAAGTATCCGTCCGCAAATGTCTCGTTCGCAAATGTCCGTCCGCAAGTATCCCACCGCCGATATAAATACTTCCCTCAAGTTGGGAAAAAAGCAAAATAGAATTTTTTAGATATGTAACATCATAAAGTATTAAATTTTTAACTCTTGGAGCATGAATCATTAAGCCACATGCCACTACCCTTTTTTTCTTCATTTTTTATGTTACTAAAAGGGGTTAAATTCTTTAGATTAGCGAAATTTGCCATAATTTATATATATTCGGAAAATTTATGAAAAATGGAGCATTTTTTGTTTTTACAGTAAATTCTGAATCGTTATCGTTGTCGAGATAATCGCGTTTGAAGTTGGCGATTTTTGAGTTGCGATTTTTAGTTGTTTTAAACATTCTCTTGATTTAGTGATTAAAAATAGCTTAAATTATACATTTTTCAATCAACTTGGCATTTTTGTCCAGTAGTGTGAGGTAAAGATATGCCAATAGTAGCAAGAAAACAAACAATAGAAGAAATAAAACAAACATTAGGTTCAAAAGAGATTAGTGGTGAAAACAAATTTGAACTTTTAAAAAAAGTATTAAGCGATACAACTATAGACAAACATGTGGTACTGGAATTAGGAATAAAATATCTGAATAACTTAAAGAATCCTACAGTTGCAAAATATAAATCTGATTCATGTGACATTATGGAAAATTTACATAATGCCTTTCAGGGAGACGAGCTATATAAACCATGGGTACGCTACTTTGATGTAACATGTAAGGTCAGAGAAGAGCTAAGAGGAACAGGCCCGGTTAAAATATTCATCAATCGCAGGCTTAAACCATTCAAAAGTGACCTACGTGAGTTAGTACAGAAATTGTTATTTGAGAATGGAAATAGCAAAATGGATTGGCGAATAGCAAAAAAAATGCTAAGTGATAACTTATTTGAAAAAGATACAATAGATATTCTTCAAGAAGATTTATTTAAGCCAATTTTAGATGAAATACAAAAAGCACGAGAGTTTCTTTTATGGAAAGATCCAACAAATACCTTGGCTAGTACTCGACTGGTTATTAAGATACTAAATAAGCTACAAGGGTATTTTAGCGGCGAGATTAAATTTGTTCAACTGAAAGATGAAATTTTAAGTAGCAGATTGGATAAAAAGAAATTTAAATTAACTAATACAGTAGTGGTTGGTGAAGATGGTGGTATGTATTTGCTGTTAAATAACCTAATAGGAGAATGTGAACAAGTTATAAAAGAAGTTACTAGCGATGATTACCTAAAAGATAAGTTACACAAAAAGGGAGAAAAACAACAGATTACTATTGGCAAAGGTGGTTTTGGTACAGTAAGATTTGCATTAAGCTTATTTGACGCCAAATCAAAACCTGGAGAACTAGTTTGTATCAAAAAAACTAAAAGTATTCAAGGTCTAGAAATGACTTGTGCACGCGTTATTGATGAAACTCTTAAAGATTACTTTACCAATGATGTAGCAGATATAATATATGCCCCAAATGTTTTTGATATGGCGTTAGTTACTCAAGATGTAGGAGATAACCATCGTAAAGGCTATTTGATGATGGAAGTGCTACCACAAAATACAGCAACTAAAGTATTTGCAAACCCAGTATATCAAAAATGGGAATATCAAAAACCTTATTTATTAGATGTGTTTAAAAAAACACTAGATTTATTGGAACAGAATATTGCAATGACAGATCTAAAACCAGACAATACTCTTTATGATACAGATACTAGGAAAGCAACAATCATCGATCTTGGCGGAATAGTTAAAATTGATAATAGAGAAGAAATAACAAAATTTAATATTCGTAAATACTCTTTTCAGAGTACAGAAAGGTTTAGTGCTCCAGAACTACAGCAACAAAAAGGAGTTATTGATATTAGAAAAGCCTTAGCATTTGCTTGCGGTAAAATTATAGAGGATATTACAAAGGGCAGCACAGATATTAAGGAGGATGAAGTTGAAAAAGTGAAAAACTTAATTACCAGCTTAACAAATCCAAATCCACAGGAAAGAAGTTCAATTAAAGACGCTATCGAGAAAGTAGGAGCAATTGGTGATGATAGTTATAAGGAGAATATTATTTTTACTCACTATATAAGTAAAATCGAAAACCGACTTAAAAATAACAAATCATCCATAAGTATTAATGAAGATATAGAAAACCTAATAAGTAATCAAGATATAAGAAAGTTAGTCAGCAATAACAGCATAAAAAATACTGAAAGTTTATACATAAAGCTTTATACTACTAAGCTTGATCCTTATAGGTATGCCAAGTTAGAAACTGATATTTTATTCAGTAAAATAGATGATTTTTGGAGCGGAAAAAACGAGGTAATGTTGCTGCTTGGAGTAGCTGGTGCTGGTAAAAGTATTACACTGCAGCTAAAATTCATTGAAGCTGTTAAAAACTGGAAGCAGGGTACTCCACTTCCAATATATTTTAATTTGGCTAGTAATATTGATTTAGTTAAAACTATAGATTCTCTTAATAATGAACTAGGTACCAATCTTAAGCTTAATGACCTTAAAGGTGCACATTTGTATATTGATAGTTTTGATGAAGGATTAGGAATTGCTGCTAGTCGTGAAACATTAATTAGAGATTATATTAAAAAGTTAGAAAAACCCAAAATATTAATCTCTTGTAGAACAGACTATCTACCAGGTAATAATGATTATAGTTGGTTTATGCCTGAGACAAAGCAACTTGAAGTTTGTTATATTGCCCCTATTAATTATAGTATGGAACAAAAATTAGAAGACTATGTAAGTCAATACGTTAAATATGTTGATATGTATAATAATGATCCAGCTTATGATGATAAATATTACTTAGAGAAAATTAATAAATTACAAATAGAACCAATTATTGACACTGGTTTTATGTTTGAAATTGTGATGCAATCATTACCTTCAATAAATATACCTTCAACGATAGAAAAACCTATTACCAAACAAGATATTTATGATGAATATGTTAAAATTAAGCAAAGCAAGAGAGTAGAAGTTCTACACGAAAGACAAAAAGACAAAATAGTTAAATTATTGTCAAACCTGAATACAGATCTTAATAAAAACACCCAAGAGTTAAATCAGCTGTTAAAAGAATTAGGCAAATATATAGCTATACAGCTACATTTGCAAAATGAATTTAGAATTAAAGGTGACAGTGAATTATTTAAGGCTTTCGAGTATGAAGAATCAACTTTATTCAAGCAACAGGCATTATATCATATATTAAAGCTTCTACCGATAAAAATTGAAACTAAAACTTCAGGATCTAAAGTTAGAGTAGAGCAAGAAGTAGAAATAGGATTTGCCCATGTTATATTTAAAAATTATTACTTATTTGAAGCAATTAAAGATGAAGTTGAAAGATCTGAAAAAAGTGAAATACTCGCTAGCCACAGCATAGTTAAAGATGGTGAACTAATTAAACTAATCGCAGAGGACGTAGTTTATAATAAGGATTTACAAGGGTTCTTAATACAGGCTATTGACGCAACTAAGCAAGATAAATCTGATGAAGCAGTAACTTTTGCATCTAATAGCATAACATTACTTGTAGCGGCGCAATATTCATTTTCTGAGGGAAATTTAAGTAATATAGCAATCAGAGGAGCAAATATCAGAAATGGGATTTTTCAATATGTAGATTTTAGCAATGCAGATTTAACTGGCGTTAATTTAACTAATGCAAATCTAATAGGTACTAAGTTTATTGGTACTCATATGAAAAGAATTGAGTTGTCAGTATATCCTGATTTAGAGCATAATGCTCCTGTCTACTGTCTAAGTTATTCCCCTGATGGTAAATATCTTGCTTCAGGTTCTAATGATAAAATAGTAAGAATATGGGATGCTAGGAATGGTAACTTACTCCAGAATCTAAAAGGACACACCTATTATATCATGTGTATAAGCTATTCCCCTGATGGCAAATATCTTGCCTCAGGGTCTCTTGATGACACAGTAAAAATATGGAATGCTGAAAATCCTGAGGATGATAAAAATGATAGATTACTCCAAAATCTAGAAGGACATACAAGCAATGGTGTAAGGTATATAAACTATTCCCCTGATGGAAAACACCTTGCCTCAGGTTGTCATCATTGGAATCCCATAGTAGAAATATGGAATGTTGAGAATCCTGAGAATGATAAGAATGATAGATTACTCCAAAGTCTAGAGGGACATACGTGTATAAGCTATTCCCCTGATGGCAAATATTTTGCCTCAGGTTCTGAGGATTGTATAGTAAAAATATGTGATGTTGAAAATGGTATGTTATTTAAAGATCTAATAGGACATACAGATAAGATTAAGTGTATAAGCTATTCCCCTGACGGCAAATATCTTGCCTCAGGTTCTGGAGATCACACCATAAAAATATGGAATACTGAGAAAGGTAGCTTACTCCAAAATCTAGAGGACTACCTTGCCTCAGGTAATTCGGAGACCAATGATATAGTTCGTTATATAAGGTATTCCCCTGATGGGCAATACCTTGCCGCCTCAAGTGCTTTATATAACACAGTAAAAATATGGGATGCTAAGAATGGTAGGCTACTCCACAATCTAGAAAAACACACCTATGTTGTCACGTGTCTAAGCTATTCCCCCGATGGGCAATACCTTGCCTCAGGTTTTCAGGATAACTTAATAAAAATATGGAATGCTAAGAATGGTACCTTACTCCAAACTTTAACAATACACCTTGGTAAGGTCGAGTGTCTAAGCTATTCCCCTGATGGCAAATATCTTGCCTCAGGTTATTCGAATCTACCAAGAGTAAAGATATGGAATGTTGAGAATGATGTGTTACTCCGAAATCTAGCAGGACATACCAATGTGATCCAGTGCCTAAGCTATTCCCCTGATGGCAAATATCTTGCCTCAGGTTCTGAGGATTGTACAGTAAAAATATGGAATGCTGAAGATGGTAAGTTACTCAAGGATCTCAAAGAACACACCATTAGTGTCTACTGTCTAAGTTATTCACGCGATGGCAAATATCTTGCTTCAGGTTCTTGGGATAGAACAGTAAAAATATGGGATGTTGAAAATGGTATGTTATTTAAAGATCTAACAGGACATATCGATATTGTCTACTGTCTAAGCTATTCCCCTGATGGCAGATATCTTGCCTCAGGTTCTGGTGATAAAACAATAAAAATATGGAATGCTGAGAACGGTAGCTTACTCCAAAATCTAGAGGGACACATTGGTGGTGTTAGTTGTATAAGCTATTCCCCTAATGGGCAATACCTTGCTTCAGGTTCTTGGGATTGCACAGTAAAAATATGGGATGTTAAAAATGGTATGTTATTTAAAGATCTAACAGGACATACCTATAATGTCGAGTGTCTAATCTATTCCCCTGATGGCCAATATCTTACCTCGTGTGCTTCGGATAGTAAAGTAAAAATATGGAATGCTAAAAATGGTAAATTACTCAAAAATCTAGCAGGATACTCCACCGGTCCTCAGCGTATAAGCTATTCCCCTGATGGGCAATACCTTGCTTTATGTTCTTATGACAAATCAGTAAAAATATGGAATACTAAAAATGATAGGTATGGAATGCTAAAAAGACTATATGGAATGCTAAAAAGACCATCCAAAAATCTAGAAGAATCCACCAGTAGTGGTAGGTGTCTAAGCTATTCCCCTGATGGACAATACCTTGCCTCAGGTTCTGATGATGCAACAGTAAAGATATGGAATGTTAAGAATGGTAGGTTACTCAAAAATCTAAAGGGACACATTGCTAGTGTTAGTTGTATAAGCTATTCCCCTGATGGGCAACATCTTGCCTCAGGTTCTGATGATGCAACAGTAAAGATATGGGAGAAAAGAATCAATCCACAGTCAAAAGAAGATATATGGTGTCTAACAAAAGAGATATCAGTAGCTGAATCCCCTTTATTAGTAGAAGATGTAACTATTGAAAAAGCTGTTATATCTGCCAAAAACGAAAAAGTTTTCGAACAAAAAGGAGCTAAAGTAGCTAATAATATAACAGCTAAAACAGAAGATAAAGGGATTAACTATAACGAAAGTGATACTGCCCAAAAAATCGACAATAAAAAACTACATGCTTTATTAAAAGACAAATTAGTTGCTGCTGCTGAGCAAAAAGCATTAAAATTAGTAAATTTAAAAGTAAGTTTATAAAAGAGACTATTAAACGCACAATATTTAATCTTGATACTGCACAAATTTTTAGCATATGATGAAATGACCAAAGCAATATCAAAATGACCAATGAAACCACAAAATTGCAAAAGCAACCTCAAAACGGTTAATGCAACCTCATAACAACATTAAAATGGTCAAAAGCAATATGAATTGATCAATGCAACCTCTAGCAAATAAAAAACAACCTCAAACGTCTTCACCACAATGATCCACTTCATTCATGCCTCCAAGAAAATGCAATTGTGATGTCATTTGAATCAATTTTGTTGTGATATGTAACGGGTAAGGAGCTTAGGGTCATTGGATCACGAAATTATAAAAAGGGTCAAAGTTGATCAACCTACTTCAAAAACCTAAAAATGTGCACAAATAAGGTCAAACTATATAAATTCGATGAAAAGTTTTTTGGGAAACACTGGAAAGCCAAAAGAGAAAATTTAATATAAATTTTTGCTAAACCTTGACTTAGCGCTAAAATTTTGGATTTTTACCGGTGTTTGGAGAAGGAAACGCATAGACGCCCTCTACACTGCAGCTCGATATGCAGCCGTGACCTTGCGAGCTATCGGAACACCGAAGACGCAGTGGCACTGCCTTGACACACGAATATTATAAAACAACAGTGATTCACTAAAGCATTGTGCCGCTGAGTTCAAGGTTTATTAATCGAAAATTTATTGTTTGAAAAGAATATTTTTGAGCTTGAAAGTGTCAAACCCAAATAAGGTAGTTCATGTTTTGAGGGGACTCGAGGACGAGTCCATTTCAGGGGGATAGCTATAATAATAAGGTAGTTCATGCAACTTCCTATATTTTGTATAGTTGAGCTATTTTTGTGTTTTATAGTCAGAAATGATAAACAGTTCTGCTAAGCATAGATAAAAGTTTGATAGCTTACGCAAACACGGAACAAACACGAAAACAGTCAAAAGGGACGGCATGCCGCATCACTTCAAGCAGGGAATAGCTAAAAAGAAGCTTGAGCTTCTTTTTAGCTTACTGCAACCTGCGTTGAGGTTGCAGTACGGTTGCTATAAAGGTTTGGGATATCTCGTTTTCGGGGAGTGAGAAGGAGCGGAGACACAACCTGTGATCCAATGAAGCCGCCGTGCTCCGAATGCCCATTTGTACCTATACCTTATTGTATTGGCAATTCTGAATAGCCCATGTTATTGTTTCAATGCCTTTGATATATATTGTTATCTTTTGCCCAAATAACTGTATCTTTTCCATCTATTCTATAGCAGTCAAACCTCGATATAGTGATATCTCGATTTAACGACACCCTGCTCAATTCGATTTAACGACTCCCCCCCTCCCGGGGCCTATTGCAAAAAAGTAAAAGTGCACTCAAAAATTGCAAAGTTCACACTTGGCATTTTTGACTTTTACTTTGCAATTTTGATTTTCAAAATTGAAACATCAAGCTCGACTCTTCACTTGTTTCTCGAGCTTTGCCCCTTTACTTTCCACTTTTTACTTTGCATTTTTGACTTTGCACTTTAACTTTTGTGCAATAGGCCCCCGGACTTTTTGCATAACGCCAAAATCGCGTAAAAGTTTTTCGGTCCTCCACAGCTACTGTTTTTTTATTGACGATACTAGACCAGTGTTGTCACTTGGGTCAAAATTTGGGGAGGGGCGCAAAATTTTTTGGAAAATCAAAATGGATTTTTTTATCCAAAAAATTTGGGGGACTCGATCTGAGAGACACATTCGAGCGGCTTACTTTACCACGGCTCCTGAGAGTTCAGAAAAAACGTATCATGAAGAACCAACCTCGGTAAGATTTCAGAATTTGCTCAATGAAGGCTTGGTTCAATTCCCCATTAGAGACAATTTTTTTGCACTTTTTTGATTTTGCTCAAAATTTTTGCCTATGGATATTACAACATAGATGAAAAAAACAAAAATTCGGATATCGACAAATTGAGATATATAATCTATTGACGTGTATAGTTTCAATAAAATTTGTTTTTTAGTTCCTGATTACATGTCGATATTTGTAAGCGCTTCCGCATAGGCAAAAATTTCCCGAAAAAAATCGGACGGGAAGCGGGAATGTCATCAGGTATCCCGAAAGTGGACAGAAATTTACCCAATTTTCCGGAAAAAATTGTTGGGGATTCCCGATTAGGGAAACGGGAAAAATTTTCTCGCCCTATTCCTGATTCACTAGGCACTAACTTTTTCGTCTCTGGTATGGAAGTGAAAATCGAAAAAAGCGTAGAAATCTATTGGTTTGCAATAGAAAAATTGAAATTATTTTCGCTCCAATAAAATACTTTTAATACAAGCTTTATTTGTAATAAATAGTTGTTCAAATTTCCAACTTAAAGAATCAGTCCAGTAATTTACAATCATATGAAAAAAATGATATATTCGGAAAGATGATGAAAAATGGAGCATTTTTTGTTTTTACGGCATGTTCTGAATCGTTGTAGTTTTCGAGATAATTGCGTTTGAAATTTGGAATTTGTTACAAGCTCTTCGTTTGAGAATAATCCCTTCTTTTCACACCTCCTCTAAAGGGAGGGGGTATTTTTTACGGCCTAATATCGAAAAAAAATTTTTCCTAATTTTGTTGTTGTAAAATGAGATATTTAGGGGTAATTTTATGTGAAAAATCGATTGCGAGCATTCCCGAAGTGTGAAAACCTTTGTTTGACCCTTAAAAATTGAAAAATACGTATTTTTATAGTATACGTATATATGGGTAAAAATAGGTATTTTTCAATTTTTAAGGGTCAAACAAAGGTTTTCACGCTTCGGGAAAGCTCGCAATCGATTATTTGTATAAAATTACCCCTAGATATGTCATTTTGCAATAAAAAAAATTAGGAAAAAAGTTTTTTCGGATATTAGACCGTAAAAAATTAGGCCCTTTAAAAGACCAGTCCAGTAATTTACAACCATACATATCACGAATAACGATTACGTTATCGCCTTTTTGAAAATAAAAATGCTCTCTACCATAGTCAGTAGAAACTTTCGTGATTGCAATTTTAAGATTTGATAAATAGTTTTTTACTTCGCCAAATTCAGGGCGTGAATGAGAATCAAAGATGCGATTTTTTACTAACAATGCAATAAAATATGAAAATTTTTTATTAGTCGAGAAATCAACTAGCAAGACCCTCGAATTTTGGGTGAGGGCTTTTAAACACTGTTTGACATATTTTTTTAAAGCAAACATTTTTGCCAAAAAATACCATATTTTGCCTAAATTTGAGATTTTTTTAAGGCAAAAATTACTCCCCCCCCCCTAATTTAAGGGGGAGTCCTACACCTATGCCCGGGATTGAACACTATTGACATACATGTGCAAGAAGGGGGTACTGGACCCCAAGGTACGAACTGAAAATACGAAACCGTAGTCAAATACGAATTCGTATATATGTTTCGGGCGTATTCGAACCAAAATACGAATTGGTCCTTTAATTTTTTACCCTGATACGACGACATGAGGGAGTACAGTACCACCCCTTGCACACCTATGATTAGTGATAATACATCATTATATATGTTCAAAAGCATTCGAATTTGTAGATGGTTTGGCCAAGGTATCGCTAACTCAAAACACTAATTTTAGCATCTGAAGAAGTTACTTATATACTCACACAAGGTTATGTATACAAAATTCAAAACCAACGAGTTGTTAAAAAAATCTTGTTTAACGATTTTTTATTCCAACAGATGCCTTTGTTTCCCTTAAATGCTGCGTATATAAGAAATGGATCATTGATTTTATTGGACCATGGAAAAGAGGTAAGGTTAGAAAAAAGAAACAACATAGATGAAAATAAATAAAAATTCGGATATCAACAAATTGAAATATATAGTCCATTGACGTGTATAGTTTCAATTAAACCTGTTTTTTAGTTTCTGATTAGGGTTGGCGGGAACGGGAAATTCTCATCGGGACAGTGCCGTAGGCACGGGGTGGTAACGTGGGTAGCTACCCCCCCCCCCCGGTTGATCGCTAAGTTGTTTATTTTTTATATTTTTGCCATCGTGAAGTTGAACACTTGAGTTAGGTTGTATAAAATAATTGAGTTAAGTTGTATAAAGATTATTATTGAAAAAAGTGCAAAAATTCTTATGTTTTCGAAGATTTTGTTTTGAAAATAATGGCACCGGCGTGTTCCGCGTCAATTTTTACCCCTAGGGGGTGTGTTTCGGTAAAAATATGGCGTTTTTTACTTCGGCCTTGGGAGTCACGTTAAGTGCCCCCCCCCCCAAGTTCAGTAGCTCCCAAGTTTTATTTATAATAAATAATTTTTCAAATTTCCAACATAATTCGCCAAATTCTCGAAACCATTAGCGATTCTTCTCATACCATAAAGAGGACAAAATGCTCCATTTCTCATGAACTCTCTAACTACAACTTTTCGCCGTCCTGGTTCTTTAAATGAAAATTGTTTAAATTGCGCAAAAATAGTAAAATCCTTTTGTTGCAAACCCTAAACATCCCTTGTGATTCAGGATTTAAAATTTCAGGTCTCCGTCTATGACCCTATACCAATGCAGTCTGATAGGTTTAAGTTAAGAGAAGGTTTCCCTAAGAAAACACCAATAGATACTACTATGAATGGAGCTATAATGATTAATGACGAGGCTTATGTTATTGACGTATGTTTTTTTTATTTATATAGAGAATATTTGATAAGTAATAAAAAATCCCGTTGTCCTAAAGGAAAAATATCAAAATATTAAAATTGACTATGAATCAAAAGCAACTAATTTTGGTCCCCCTTTCGACAATAAGGGTCCAGACGACCTCAAATTTTCAATTTTTTAAAAATTTAATCGATTTTTTGTTATTTTGAAGCAAAAATTTGAATTTTTGAAAAATTTTCCTAACAATTATTATGTCACAAAGGGTCATGACATGCCATTTTTTGACATGAATTTTGGATATTTGATCTTATTTTTTGATAAAAACAAGTCTTGAAGCCTGCTTTTGATCCCATTTAGGAGCTAAGAACCTATGCTTTTCATTGACACCAACATCACCTCTTGAAACCTTCTCCAACAAAAGTTATGACTAAAACACTAAAAAAACCCAGGTCATGGTTTGCAAACGGCTATTTTTTTACTATTTTCATAGGACTGTTTTTATCATAACTTTGGATAGAGAAGGTTTCAAGAAATAATTTTGGTGTCAATGGAAAGCACAGGATCCCAGCTTTAAAATGATACCAAAATCATGCTGTATGACTTATACCATCAAAAGTTATAACGAAATCCTGAGATATATCACCAGCGACTATTTGTTATTTTGTGCCACAATTTGTTTTTGGCATAAGTCTCATTAGAGAAAGACTTAAGGCATAGTTTTGGTATCG
>JAQGBS010001847.1:0-14504 GCA_034698545.1 Acrobeloides obliquus
TTGAAAGATAATGTTATTCAAGAATTATCTCAAGCTGGTTTAAAATTTTTCCATTGTATACAAAAGTATGTAATACATGGTGTATTCGGATCCATTAGTAATCGAACATTGAAATTTTTGGGATATCTCCATAACTACGGTGAATTTTTTATGCAGTTTTGGTAGGCGATCCGTAATCGGGGCGAAGCCGTATTCGAAGCGAAGTCCTTAGGGTTGACCCAAAGTTACTATTAACGGAGATATCCCAAAAATACCGATATTCGATGATTTATGGATCATCCTGTACAATGAATTTTTTATGATAAAAAATTTAGAGACAAAAATGATAAATTTTTGATTCAAAATAATCAGTGGAAGATTAAAAGAATTAATTACAGTTGGGCAATATATAGTCCAAATCTTTTTAACATTATTTATTTATCATCTGCTAGGTTAGAATGGCAAAAACTATTAGAAGAGATAGAAAAATCTGAAAGATTCCATATAGCAATCTTTAACTTTCGTTATATAAAACAGTAAATTTTATTGAATGAATCTACGAAAAACTTTTATTTAGCTTGACGTTTGAACTTATATTTGGACTATTCAAGGCATGTCGTGCAGAAAATGTTATCTTATTTAATACTGAAGATGTTGATGAAAATGTAAAAATAACAAAAAATATCTGATTTTAAAATTTTAGGATTTTTTGGGCAATATGTCCGAAAATCTCAATTCAACAGAAAAAGCAATTTTAAAAAATATAACATTTTTAAAGCCAAATATTAATTGGAAATTAAATCAATTATAAGCGCATATGATTAATACAATAAAGGACTCCTTTTGGAAATAATATATTGTATATTTAAAAAATATATATTTTTATGTTTTATTTTTTATACAAGTCAACATGATTCAATTTGTAGCATTTGTGCGTCAACATCGCGAAGTATACCGTATTTTCTCTAATACAACCCCTCTTCTAATAGAACCCCATACTAGAGGGTAGTCGAAAAGTACAACCCCATTCTCTAATACAGCCCCAATCTAGAGGTGGATCGAAAAATATAGCCTCATGGATTGTATTAGAGAAAATACGGTAATTTTAGTCACAAACATCTCACATATTTTGTTAGCGAAAATAATGCAATATTCATAAGAAGACTTTGAGAGAACCTTTCAAAAAGGGTAAAATCCAAGCACAATTTATATCCAAAATTTCAGCAAAATTAAAAAAAATTCGATTTTTTACCCCAAGGGGTCGAAAAACTCGAACTTTCAAAAAGTTCTCCAAATGGGCTTAAAATTGTGTCAGAGGGTTTTTCGATATGGGGAACACGAATCTGAAGGAATTTTTTGATTTTGATCTCGAGAAAGTACCCCTACGAGGGGTATACCCCCGAAAAAGACTAAAAATTTTATATTCTCTGAATCAGTGTTAGGCAAGCATTTTCATGTCTGACAATGCGCCAATCGATTTATCAATAGAAAAACTTCTATTTTCAAATGTTAACTAACCCCAAAGACAATAGTCGGCCCTTGATGGATCATTCTAAATTCAGACGAAGATGAGGCCTAGTTCTAAGTAGAGACCGGATTTTTTTAAAAACCGAGGACGGGTTGATCGGGGCCGAGGCTAAATACCCGGCTTCTAAATTCCCGATTTTTTTTTGAAAAAAATTTTCACAAAAATTTCAATAAGTGAGATATTAATGGTAATTTTAAAACTAATTTTGTTAAAAACTATGAGCAGCATAATAATCAAAATTTATTTCAACAAATTACAAATAAAAAAGCATCATAGCCCGTTTCACTATAAGCTTACAAAAAAGTTGCTACTCCGTAGCGCAGGAGCAAGTGGCGCATAAGCCGTTTAATGGAGAGGGTTAGAGCCCTGCCGATCCGAATTTTTTATTTCAGCGAATCAAATAAGTTATACATCAATTATAGCATAAAATAGTTTTCAAAATATGGAATGTTTTTTTACTATACAAAAAATCGAGAGTGGACTTTTCGAAAAAATATTACGAAAATGATCACTTTTGCTATTTCATGATCAAAACTTTACGGGAATAATCAATAAATGGAACCTATGTAGTAGAAATTATGAAGAAAAAATTGTTAATAACGTCTAGTTTCGTTCTAGATATAATATAACTGATAAGTTAATAAATTGAGATCTTGAAAATTAGCGTGATAGTTGAAACCATCGTAAGCCATCATTTCAATCATTTGAAGTGATTGACGAAGCATTAAA
Organism: Acrobeloides obliquus; assembly: GCA_034698545.1. NCBI lineage: Eukaryota > Metazoa > Nematoda > Chromadorea > Rhabditida > Cephalobidae > Acrobeloides > Acrobeloides obliquus. The sequence continues at coordinate 2,237 of JAQGBS010001847.1, forward strand.
TTTTGTTGAATTAACTCATCCTAAATTGTTTAATTTGAGATAAGCGAAACATCATACACATACACAAATTTTTTAGCCGGAGGAGTGCCAAAAATCCTCCCTAATCGACCCTTCTCCCTAAGCCACTGTCCCCATTCCAACCAAAAAAATCCCCTTAGTTCCCCTTATGTTTTTTGCTAAAAATCGTAATTTTCAAACGCGAATATCTCAAAACTGAAATTTTTTTCAGACTATACCGTAAAAGAAAAAAATTCTCCATTTTTCTTGAAATTTCCGAATATATCATGTTTCCATATGATTGTAAATTAACTGGTCCTTTAAGAAAAATTAAAAAATTTTCTACCCGGCCTTAAGTTGGACTCCTCCTTTAACTTGCCAGGAGGACGGCTTATCTAACAACTTTGTGGAGCACAACTTTTTTCCAATCTTCTGGAGAAAATGACCATATATGATATAAATTTTGTGGTAATGGAATATTTTTGGGATGCTGACGAAAAAAACTATTAATAAAAAAGTAAAAATAAATGTAAATAAAAAAAAGCATTTTGCCTGGATCGTCACATGAGCTTTAGTTATCAGCTTAATCGAATAAATTATTTTTAATCTTGTTTTTCGTCGCCGAAAAATGTTCATGCGATCTGTTAATCCTAAAAGAACTATTTCAAAAACAAAAGTACAGGGTGTTCAAGCATGAGTTCCCCGATAAGAAAATTCGATTTCTCGTCGAAGAAAAAAGATTTTTGGATACGGTCTTTTGTGAGTTGCTAGACACGTATAGATATTTTTCCTAAAAATATTTTCATGGTTTTTTAATAAGTCTATGTATTAAAGCGAAAACCTGAAATTTTTTCTTTGTGGGATTTTCAAAAAATAACAACGCCAGCTTGTAGAGCGCATCGAAAAACGTTAGTATCCCAAAAATCTCAAAAATCCGAGAATATGTTTTTGAGAAAATGAAGTTCAAAATCCTTAAGAAATGGTCAAAAAAGTATATAGAATTCATTTTCTCAATAACATAGAAATTCGTAATATTCGATTCTTCAACCATTTCTTAAAAACTTTGAAATTCATTTCTTCAAAAACATATTCTTGATTTCCAAGATTTTTGGAGTACAACCGTTTTTCGATGCGCTCTATGGCGTTGTTATTTTTTGAAAATTCCAAAGGAAAAAATTTCAGGTTTTCGCTTTAATACACAGACTTATTCAAAAATTATGAAAATCATATTCAAAAATCATTTTAGAAAAAATATTTTTACGTGACTAGCAATTTACAAAAGGCCGTATTCAAACATCTTTTTTCTTCGATGAGAAATCGAAATTTCTTATCGGGGAACTCATGCTTGAACACCCTGTACACTCCCAGAGTATATGACTGCATCATACTTTAGGGGATGAAGTGAATACGTGGAAAAATAATCTCAAACGACAGAAGACAAAATAACAAAAAGATTAGCGTATAAATTTGCATATCATTATTACATAGACATCAGGCAAAAACTATCAATATATAAGGTCCCAGAACAAAGCAGTCGACATTAAAGTTTTTTAAAGTCAATTTGTGGATTCGACTACTTTGTCTTCTGCCCCAGCTTTTTGCCAACCATGCATCGACAAATACAGCAATTGTGCCAGCATGACCAGCTCTTGTATTACAGATCCATTTATGCCAACAAATTGTTCAGTAACTTGCCCTACTTAAAGTTTGAAAAGAAGAAAAGATCAATGGAAGAATTTTTTTTAAATTATTTTGGGTTGGGATGGGTCATTATGTGCACAAATTCTTATATAGTTTTTATTTTTTGGTGGGCTACAATTACAGTGAACGCTCGTTAATTGGGTCACCCTTTAAAGGGGGGAGGTAAGCACTTTCAGCAGCACTTACAAAAAAAAATTTTTTTGAATTTGTTCAAAAATGACTTTTCTAGGGGTAATTTTATACGAAAAATTGATTGCGCGCATCCTCAAAGCTTGAAAATGCTTCCTTGACCCTGATTAGGGAAAAATTGGGTTTTTGAAGCGAAAATTGTCATTTTTTGCTCCAAAACCCAATTTTTCCCTGAATCAGGGTCAAGGAAGCATTTTCAATCTTCGAGGATGCGCGCAATCGATTTTTTATATAAAATTACCCCTAGAAAAGTCATTTTTGCAAAAATTAAAAAAAATTTTTTTTGGAAGTGCTGCTGAAAGTGCTTACCTCCTCCCTTTAAAGGGTGGCCCGATTAACAAGCGTTCATTGTATTCTTATTTCATTCGTTTGTTGTATCAAATTATGCAAGGGTGCAAAAATGGTTTAGATTTTTTAAAGCTAAATTTTTAAAAAGATAACTTTGTTTACAAGAAATCCTGTTTGAGCTTGCTAAGTAGACATTTAAAGCTAACGACCTAATAAAGCTGTAGAAATGCCATCTTAACAAGTTATAGGAATTTTGTATCAATAGTTTTTCTTAATCTTTACTTTTAAACATGTTTTTGCACCTACTTGTAAATTAGTTAACTCGCATAAATTGTTGACCTATTTTGTAAATAAAATGTATTAGATATTTCGGCACTAGGAACAGAGTTACGGTCCTTCGGTTACGGACATTCAGGTTTCGATTCCAGGTTACGAAAATTTGGTTAAAGATCCCTGGTTACGGCCCCAAGTTACGGTCGTCAGGTTACGGCTCCCCGGTTCGGTTCTCTGGTTACGGTTACTCTGGTCACGGTCGCTAGGTTACGGTTTCTGGTTACGGATGCATGGTTACGGTTCCCTGGTTATGGTCGCCAGATTACCGTCCCAGGTTACAGCGTGTTAAATTCAAAATTTTCCCTTCGTTCCCTACTGTTTAAAATCCAAATATTTTCATGTTAATGTTTAAACTCATTGATCCTCAGGCAATGTGTCACTATATAATCTGTTCAAACTTAGAATAATAGCATTTGAACTTTGACAACAAAAAAAACAATTCAGTAGGTGCAATAACCTTTACTATCGTTTGTAAGCTTGGCTCATTTGATATGCTATGGCTCTCTTATTTTCAGGCCGGAGTTCAATCCCCGATGAAGAAAATTTTTTTCTTTTTTAATTTTTATCATTTTTTATACATTTTATAGGTCTTTTTTACATTTTTACAGGTTTTATACATTTTTTCATGGTAAAAGCGCTTTTTAAGCACATAATATCACGAAATAAAATAATAAAATTTAAGATTTCAACTTCATTCAGCTTTTAAGTTCTTTTTCAATTTCTTTAGGCATTTCTATCGTCATAAAAGTTTCACATGTTTCTGAAATGGCTGAGATAGATGCAAAACTACATACTCAAAATAATAAAATGTTGATTTTTGATACAAATTGGAAATTTTTTTCAGTATATAAATCGACTTCAAAACTGCTGATTGTTTGTATTCTAGTGTTTTTTGGCATACTGAACACAATTCTAAAAAAATTTGTTGATTTGAAATTTTTTTAGATCTATTTTGGAAATACGAATTAGAGAAAATTTTCGATAAGTTTCAAGCATACATGGGCAAGGGGGGACTGTCCCCCCTACTTCTTCTTATTGGCCAAAAAATTGTAATACTACTTCTTATTTTGCCCAAAATCCGAAAAAACACATCAGGGTCCCCCCTTATGTTTTTGCCTAAAATTTGAAAAAAGTCGATTTTTAGATAAAAACTCCTTTAATGCAAAATTTTTAAATGCAAACATTTTCAAAAAGTTGTGTTATGGAGTTTTTATGATAGCCAGATAGAGTTGCAAAATTCCCATGTGAAAATCGACACCTTCTTTTCGCCTCCTAATTTTTTTGTAAAAATCGTCAAATACACTAAATGATCAATGATTTTTACCTATGATCTCTGTGAATAAAGTGCGTTTGCAACTTTCATATCACAACTGTTTCGTATTTGAACAGCAGCCAAAAAAATGATCAATTAGTATGGATTTTATAGAAGACATATGCCTAGAACATGATCAATTGGTGAAGCATCTTATTTACTAAAAAAATTGCTTAGATTCTTATATTAAAGTTATTTTCAAAAAAAACTATATTTACTTATAATATTTTTTATTTAATTTTTGTTAATCCTCAGTCAACGAAATGTCTCATTTTCATATGAGTGACTCGGATCCCTTAAAAAAGAACATACTTTCTGAACGACACGATATAAATTATGATGACCCAGCTGCCGATTGGAGTACCATATTTATTATTGGCAGTATTATTGCGTTAATTTTTATTGTTTTAATAATTTTTATTCGATGGTAAAAATTTTGGAGCTGTTCTAGTTGGGGGAGTCAATCAACAGAGTTAAAATTCAAAAAGATGAGTTAAAATTTATCACTTTTTTTCTCGATATGACCTATATAGGGATAATTTTATGCGAGGAATCGATTGCGTGCATTCCCGAATCTTGAAAATGCTTCCTTGACTCTGATTCAGGGAAGGAATCGGTGTATTTGGATTTTTATGAGAAAACCATCAATTCTTAGGTTTTTTTGAACGGAGAATCGATTGCCGCACTCCCGAAGCTTGACAACGCTTCCTTGACTCTGATTCAGGAAAGGAATCGATGTATTGAATCGCAAATCAATCTATTTACGTAAAGAGAGTTATATAAACGTTGTTAGAGTTTATTTTTATTATAAACAAATATGTTCGCGCGTGCTTTATTTGTTGTTGAGAAAAGATTTTTTGATTTTTTCCTGGATCATGGTCAAGGAAGCATTTTCACGGTTCGGGAATGAGCGCAATCGATCCTCTGTCTAGAAAAACCTAAGAATTGACGGTTTTCTCATAAAAATCTGAAAATATTTGATTTTTGCTTCAATACACCAATTCCTTCCCTGAATCAGGGTCTAGAAAGCATTTTCAAGGTTCGGGAATGCGCGCAATCGATTCCTCGCATAAAATTACCCTTATATAGGTCATATCGAGAAAAAATTGATAAATTTTAACTCATCTTTTTGAACTCTGTTGATTGTTCCCCCAGCTAGGACAGCTCCAAAATTTTAAATTTTAAAATTCTAAAAATTAAAAAATTGCTATTTTAGGGTTTGGGGAAAGAAAAAAGGTGGTGAATTGGATAAAAAACATTGTCAACCTTATAGAAATGATGTTGCTGAGAATTTATGAGCTAATAAAAATAATTTGCTTGATATTTTTTTGTTTTATGTTAATATTAAAAATTTATTGATTTCACTAATCGTAAATTATTTGTGCATTTTACATAAAGATAATAACATCTGGATTAAAATCCTGTGTATAGAATACGAAGCATAAAATACAAGATCTAAAAATTTAAACAAGTTCTGTCACGGCGAACCAAACTGTTCAAAAGTTAAAGGGGGTATTTTTGGTGTGGCGACAGTTGAGGACAGGCATTTGAGGATGTCTATTTGAGGACTTGACACTTGAGAACGGGCACTTGAGGACGGACATTTAAGGATGGCCATTTGTAAACGGGATATTTGAGCGCGGAATATTTGAGGATGGGTGTTATTTAGGGCCTAAAAAACATATCCTACCTTTTTTCCTCAAATGTCCCATCCTCAAATGTCCGTCCTTATATAGTCATCCTCAAATGTCTCATCCTCAAGTGCTCGTCCTCAACTGATGCCACGCTGTATTTTTTACGGTTTAATCTCCGAGAAAAATGTTTTCCTAATTTTTTTGTTGCAAAATGATATATCTAGGGGTAATTTTATGTGAGAAATCGATTCAGCGCATTCCCGAAACATGGAAACGCTTCCTTGATCCTGATTCAGAGAATGGAGTGGGTGTATTGAAGCGAAAATCAAAAATTTTCGGATTTTTATGAGAAAACCGTCGATTCTTACGTTTTTCTAGGCGGAGGATCGATTACATGCACTCTCGAACCGTGAAAGCACTTCTTTGACCATGTTTCAAGGACTGTAAATGGTTTAAGCCTGTTCTTCTCGCAAATACCAAGTCGCGGATTTTTTAGACTTCATTCCGAAGGTGCAGGTTCAAATCCGGGTGGCGGACATTTCTTTTTGCCTTATTTTATTTGCTGCAAAGATGTCAAGGAAACTATTTTTTAGAAAATAAAAATCGACAAAGTCAATCCGTAGCGTTTTAAAATAGGCTTTCAGGATTTTTTTTAAGTTCAAGATCATCAAAAACGGATGAAAACTGACGGAGGAGATGCATTTTGAAACTTTGGAAACTTGTTCTCTCTCTAGAGAAGAAAAAGTTTCAAAACGCATCTTCTCCGTCAGTTTTTATTCGTTTTTGATGATCTTGAGCTTAAAAAAATCCTGAAAGCCTATTTTACAACGCTATGGATTGACTTTGTCGATTTTTATTTTCTAAAAAATAGTTTTCTTAACATTTTTGCAACAAACAAAAAGAAATGTTCGTTACCCGGATTTGAACCTGCGCCTTCGGAATGGAATCTAAAAAATTTGCAACTCGGTATTTGCGAAAAAAGGCTTTAGACGCAGTGTTATGTTAATAATTTTGTTTTAAATTTAACAGTAGTTTTAAATTTAAAATTTTGTTTTAAATTTAATGTACATAAGAGCCATAAACTACAAACCAAAATCAATTTAACGAAAATGAAAATCGCAGTGGCAAAGATGAAAAAGATTAACTTTGGTATAAATATAAATCAATTTGTAAAAAATCAATCATTTTTCTGTGCACTTCATATTTTTATTTGATTAAAAGTTTTTTAGAAATGCCTGATTTCCCCATTAAAGTCGATGGAGACTTTAACTCATCCGATTATCCTAACGAACCAATACAAGCTCCAAAAAAACTATCAATACTGGATCGTTTTCTAACACTTTGGATATTGTTAGCAATGGTATTAGGTGTTCTATTGGGATATTTTATTCCAAGTTCAGCACAACTAATCAATTCTTGGACGATTGGAACGGCTAACGTTAATATTCCTATTGCTATAGGACTTATTCTAATGATGTGGCCACCCCTTGCTAGAGTCAATTACAACGAGATCGGTGCATTATTTTGTGGAGAAAAGCAAAAAAATGCGCCAAAAATAAGTAATGGTGACAGGGGAGCTTCACAACAACATATAGAAAGTTTAAATGACATTTCAATGACTCCTTTTAATAATATGAAAGCTGACTCGATAAAAGAAACGGGAGATAATAGGTAAGCTAATAGATAGTTATAAAGATTGGGGGGGGAGGGGTTAAAAACTTTATTTATACATGGTTCCCAAAAATAGCAATTTGGCGATTTTTTCAAATTTTTTAATTCTTACCAAAATAAAGCTATAGGGGGTTTTCTACCGATAAATCGATTTGGAGTCAAGGTAGTAACGTTACTACCTTGTCTCTAGGGTGTCAAGGTAGTAACGTTTTAGGCCTTAAGCCTTAGGCTTAGACCTTAGGCTTAGACCTTAGACTTAGGCCTTAGACTTAGGCCTTAGACTTAGGCTTAAGGCCTAATCCATAAAGTGTTCAAAAAAAGTTGCCCGGTTAAATAGCATTGCTTCGTTACTACTTTTTTTATTACTATTTTGAAATCTCGTTAGTACCTTGACACCTTCCTGATAAATACTTTTGGAGCTTATAAGGTTAGGTTTTATAAAAGTTAAAATCATTATTACTTTACAGCTCAAGCGAGTATGGTCAAAAAATGATTGCAAAGTGTTTTAGAGGCCAAAATAGAGGTCTGCAAAATTTTTCATGGGATTTGAACAAAAAATTTAGAAACTCATCAACGACTAGATTTCATCCATCAATTCTCATGTTGGGCATATCCTTAATCTTTAACTGGTTTGTTGGACCATTTCTAATGTTTGGCCTGGCTATTGCTTGTTTACCGGACCATGGTGATTATGTGCGTGGGCTTGTCTACACCGGCTTAGCTCGCTGTATTGCAATGGTGATTGTATGGAATGGTTTAAGCGATGGACATAACGAATATGCTGCCGTCCTGGTTGCTCTTAATTCACTTTTTCAACTTGCCATCTATTCTCCATATGCATATCTTTTCACCGCGATTATACTACCACATATTGGTCTTGAAGGCTCATTAGTTAGCGTTAGTTTTTTAATTATTCTTGAAAGTGTTGTTATCTATCTAGGGATTCCCTTTTTGTTAGGTTTTAGTTGTTGGTGGATAATCCCACGCTTTAAGGGTCGAATTTGGTATACTACCAAGTTTTTGCCAAAAATTGGACCAATAACACTTATTGCTCTACTTTTTACAATCATTGTCATGTTTTGTCTAAAAGGCCATTTTATTCTCACGATTCCACTCGATATAATTCGAATTATAATACCCCTTTTGCTATACTTTCTAATTATGTTTTTCGCTTCATTCTTTATTGCTTATCGTTGTAAACTGCCATATGCTGAAAGCGTTACTATAGCCTTTACAGCAGCCTCGAATAATTTTGAACTCAGTATTGCTGTTAGTGTCGCGGTGTTTGGCTTAGATAGTGGTGAAGCATTGGCATGTGTAGTAGGGCCATTGGTTGAAGTGCCGGTGATGTTGGCGCTTGTATATGTTGCACGTTGGGCTAAGAAGTATTGGAGCTAGGTTAGAACAACTGAATTTTTTCAAATAAATTTTGTTAGGGCCAATTTTTTGTGTTTTTGGTATACGAATAAGTAAAAACAATAAAAATTTATTATCAATGCTTTGAAAAGTTTAACACAATAATTAGAGCTGTAGATTTACGCAATTGCGATTGCATCAAATTTGCGATTATTTTTAAAAACTTTATGCGATTAATCGCAGCGATTACTATTATTTCAATAAGACAAAAATATAGTTGAAGTGTCGCACTGAACGTGAATTTTTTCGAAAAATTTTTTTCGCAAGAAATGATCCCTTTAGGGGTAATTTTATGTGGGGAATCTGAATTTCGCACTCATAAAGCATGAAAATGGAACAAATTTGTACAGAATACGTAAATATCAGATATATATCAGGTATAATATAAAACATGATTTTCTTGTTCATATTGTTTCAAAAACAGCTTTTTCTTGATTCAATGAAGCGTTTTAATGCTTTAAGAATGCGAAATTCGGATTCCCCACATAAAATGACCTCTAAAGGGATCATCTCGCGAAAAAAATTCACGCTCAGTGCAACGCTTCCACTATACTAGTTTCACAAATAGTTATGTCATTTGGGTCAAAATAGCCCATGTTGGTCAGGGATCATGAAAAAATTGTTGGGTGTTTGAGGGTTAACTACATGTGATTCTATAAAGTACATTGTTTTATACGTGCTAAAGTGCCATTTTTCTTTTCTGAAAACTTATTTTCGGAGAAATATACCAATACTTTCGGCATATTCACCTGCTTAGCAATAATGTGTTCTTTTTACATACGTCAATCACCTTATGACATAAAATTATTGTCAACCTATTTGGCAACCTTTTTAAAGTTGCAAATTTATAAATGTCTAACGTTAACCCTCCAAATATTTCCATAGAATTCCCTCTATGGGTAGAAACCATCTCTAGTGGTGGTTTAACCTTTTCAGCCATCATTAGTATACCAGCCCATTTGTTGTTAATTTGCTTGACACTCTTTAGAACGCCTAAAGAAATGAATACTTATCGTTATACCGTTACAAACACAAGTTTTTGGAGCCTTTTGTTTATTATCCATGAGACATGTTTCTTTCGAGTTATTTCTTTACTTCCGTTTCCAGCTGGAAAAGTCGATGGGATATTAGGAAAACTTGGTGATTTTTATGGAGGGTATGTACAGTTTGTGGTTTTGGCTATACTAATTTTTAATTTAGTAAGTTTAAAATTTAGAAATTATTAAAAAATTCATAGATATATTAAAAATCCGGAATACACAGACCTTCCCTGATTCAGGGAAGGTTGTTTTAGTTAAATTCTTACTCGGCGCGACGAGAGCTTTCGTTTGAGTACCATAACATCGGGGTGCAGCACGAAAAGAGGTCTTCGTTTCATACACAGACCTTGCCTGATTCATGAAATAGGGCAATCGGAAAATAAAATGTTGAAATTCGAGGCCTTTTTTGAGCGGCAATTACTTATGCACCAACCCCATAGATCTAAAAAATCTAGAGAGAGAGTTTAGCAAGTCTAAACAATCGGTACTACTTCGGATTAGCTGCCCCAAGTGGCAGAGTACTGGAACCGAAAAAAATTTTTAATTTTTTTCCAAAAAAGACTCTATATGGGTATTTTTCTGCGGGGAATCGATTGCGCGCAGTTCCGAAGCTTGAAAATGCTTCCTTTACCATGAACTAGGGAAATTTATGGAGAAATCCCCTTAAACACTTGAAAACAAGTTTTTTAAATGTTTAGCATGTGATTCTTGTTAAAAATGTGGCCCTAAAGAAGGCCGTTGGGATAAGAATACAACAGCAGCTTCATGGATACTGGGTGGCCACTTGACTCCAAAAGTTATCACGCCATTTTTGCCTCTTTTGCTCGATCGTCTATGTGTGAATACGGGGGTTAACTGGGCCCACAAAATGAAAAGAGTGATTGATCATGAAGTGTTGATAGAAAAGCACTCTTTGAGCTTAAGTTCCGTTCCATTTGCGTTTGCTGTAGGAAGCATTTTCAAGTTTGCGCGCAATCGATTCCCTACATAAAAAACTTCTATAGAGTCTTTTTTGGAAAAAATTAAAACATTTTTCCGGCTCCAGTACCCTGTCACTTGGGATAACTAATCCGAAGTAGTACCAAAAAATCTTTAAAAATCTAGAAATCTATAAAATCTAGAAAAAATTTTGAAATCTAGTAGAGATCTAGAAAATTTAGATCTATACTATATCTATATAATTTTAGCTCGTTTCAGCCGTTTTTTGCTTTTTCACTATATATCTTTCCATAGCTCAAAACGCAATTTATAACCATATACAATTTTACCGACACGGTGTACCTATCATTATTTTCCTTCACTTCCTAGCCTTTTCCATACCTATATTTTTGGCTCAAAAATCTTACGTACCTTCAAATAGGTTCCGCGAAAGAATGCTACAAATGGATCCAAATTTAAAAGATTTCTTATCACAAGAAGATCTCGTGATATTTGGTTTCGACGCGGAGAATAATCCTTATACAAACGTCATGATATATGTCGGATCTGCTATTGCCCTCGTAGTAAGCCTAACAATATCAGCTTTATTGGTACACATGACTTTGATGCTCCGGAAATTGAAGAAAAGTTCTATTGACTCGGTTAATTTCAAAAGAAGAATTGTGATCATGCTGTATACGAGAACACTGACACCACTTTTAACAGGAATTTTACCAACTGCATTGAGCGTGATAATGGCATGCACAATACCAGAACGCTCCTTTATTATTGGGTCTTTTCTAATGTTAATTACATACACGGTTGGGTTTTGCATGTGTACGGCAACAATAATAGTGTTTAAACCGTTCAGAGCAGCATTATTTGAACTAGTTCAGCACCCTAAACGCTTTTTTAAAAAGAAGTCAAACAGTTAGTTATTTTCTATTTCAAATGTACGCATAAGCACCTCGAATTTCTAAGAAATATCTTAAAAAGAGATTTTAAGGTTTCACAAAATTTCCGAAAGTTTAAAAAATCTTTATGAAATTTTAAATGGCTTCATAACGCATTGAGTTTCTATGACTCTAAAAAAGATAAAATTTAGATGAACGTGTTCAACCATTCAAAAAAGGATCATTGCCGCTCAATAACACAGCATTTGTTCATTCAATCGCCTTGCCTCTTTCATCCCAAGAAAGAAGAATTTCAATATTGTATCCCAACAAGATGGCAGCATAAATAGAGTCTGTTTCCAGCCACAATCCTAAAAAAGTTTCCCGACTCCTGTAAAGAGCGACCCCATCTGCATAGATTATTGAATTTTTTTAAAATATACTTTGTAATTAAAAAATATGTATGTAGCGAAATAAACGAATACAGTCAAACCTCTGTATAGTCAACCCGCTTGTTGAATTTTTGAATTCTCCACATAGTTAACCCCTCGGAGGTAGTTCTCACAATCAGAATTTCCAGCTAACAGGTCAGAGAAACGTTTTCACGCTTCGAGAATAAGTGCAATCGATTCTCCGCATAAAATTACTCCTATAGGGGTAATTTTTAGAAAAATAATCAATACACAAAACATATTCAAAATTTTCAAACAATTTGGTTTCGCATTTATCTTTAAAGGGTTAAAGAATTAGAATTTACTTCCAAAACAAAAGTTGATCACCACAACATGAGCTTTTTTATAAAAAAGTTTGTTCAAAAGTGGACTGGTCCTTTAATATAACTTGGTAGGACCTTCAACATCCATTACATTTATGTCT
>JAQGBS010001848.1:0-14501 GCA_034698545.1 Acrobeloides obliquus
AGACTGAATTCGTTGTGAAAATTCGTATACGAATTCATAAATCGAGAACGAATTCGTATTTCGACTTTTTTGCCTGTCGACGTTTGTTTTGGTCGACAGTAACCTTTGGGACCAATTCGTATTTTGGGGCCCAGTACCCCCTGCTTGCCCATGTATGCTCATCTGCAAGAGATATCATCTTTTTTCATACCCATCTGCAAGAAATATCCTGTTACCAGAATTATCCTCTTTTTTATGATAAATTATTTTAGGTGTTACAAAAAATATTTGCGATTCGAAAAAGATATGGTCAAAATTGTAGCCAAAAATTTTGATCATTGTAGTTCTACTATGGTTAGAAAAAAAATTCAGAGAGACAAACTATTAGAATTTATGTTGACCATGAATTAGTTACAAAAAGAAATTGTACAAATGATTTTCGATTTATGCGAATTTTAAAAGATTTTTTATAAAAATTTAACACAATCTTAAATACAGGATAGCTTAAAATTATGGAATACTTATGTTTTGTAGAGAAAATTGGAATTTTTTGGCAAGTGGAAATCTTTTAAGAAAATTTTTCTTCAAGGGAAAATTTTTTGATAAAACAAAATTCCTTGTGGTTTCATTATGATTTTTGATTTATATGAACTTGATGATTTTATGATTTCTATGAAAACAAATTATAAACTCGGCGAAGCAAAGACCATTGGGGTCGCAGAAGTTTTGTTCCAACGTTTAAATAACATATTTTTTACTGCCTTTCGTAATGTCCTAAAATAGCGGTCAAATTAAATTTAGCGGTCGAGGAAAAATTGCAGAAAAAAGAAATTACTTATTAAATAAGATGTAAAGATATGGATATTGAGAAGCTTCCAATATTATTAAGCTATTTTGGACTATTTGGATCGTCACATAAAATTGTCGCAGTAACAATGTTAGATTTAAAAGAGACATTGATATATTCGGGATTAATGTCTGTATAAATACAAGCAACTCTTTCCGTTCCATATGTGCCTTTGTGACAAAACGCTAAATAATTTTTTGCAGGCTTCGATGGTATTCTATAACTAGTCCTAATCCCAAATCCATAGCCTTATCCCTATACCCTTTGCTTTATAGCCATTGCCCTATCATTATTCCTGTTATGACCCTAAGACCTAAGTCTCTATGGAGAGAAGGAGAGAATTTTTTAGCCTTTTTGAAATTTTAGAGATATGACGTTTTTTAGGATTTTTAAAGTTTTTTAAATTTTTTTATACTTTTTTGGCATTTTTTAAAGAAATTTTCTGTCTATGTCCAAGTTCGCATCTGTGTTTATGACCTTGTTTAATAATTACCATATAAATGATACTAACGAAACACCATAAATGCAAAAAAGCAGCTATATATAGCAGTCCATTTTCCTGATTAGCTACCAAAGAAATATAAAAAATGAAATTTGCTTCATAAAAACGCAAGAAACCCGGTCCACCAAACGACTCAGGAGCATAGAAGAGTAGAAAGCTGTTTCCCGGTATCATGCTCCATACAAATTGTACAAAAGCTGCTAGAAGAAATAAACACGTTAAAATCTAAAATTTTGATTCCAGTTTTATTAAATTCATATGTGGGCAAACAGGAAGATGCGGACCCCAATTTGAGGTTGGGGACAAATTTTCCCATACCCTTTTCCCCTGTATCTTTTTTTCCCAGTGACCATTTTTACTCAACTTTCGTTGTAATATTGTCTTATTGACAATCAGGCATAATGCAAACATTTGTAAAATTTCATTATGCAACCCTAAATGTATATCACCAACTAAAAGTCTTCTAAAAATTCCATGAAATTTGATGAGAGAGAAAATATGATTGTTTTTTCCACCCCCCCCCCCCTCCCGAACAGGATTTATTTATGTTACAATTGAATACATTGGAGATACGAGTTCGATCGATTAGAGGAAAAAGGTCAAAGCCTTTAAAAATATCCCATCGGTTGAGAGCTAATAAGACCATATAACAGTCGATGAAAAGACATAGGCTCCATAAAAAGTTTGTTATCACCTAGAAGTATTTTATCAATTTTGTTGGAAAAGCGTCTTACCCTATATGAATATGGGCCACAGTCGACAATTCTTACAAAAACCCACATCCAATTTAGCAAGATGTATAAAATATGTGCGACTCCAAGTCGAAACATTATTTTATAAACAAGTATGTCTTTGAAATCTGGTGAGGTATAGAAAATCTAAAACTTGAAATTTATATTGCTTGATATTTGATGAACTTTAGAGTCAGGGTTTTCGCTCCAGTAAACAACCTAAGCTTTCAAAAATAGAATATCTAGACGCGGAAAAACAGACTAATTTGTTGGATTTTTGCAACAATAAACAATAAAATTATTTTAAATATTCTCCCTTCGCATTAATATACTTATTTAAATGCGTCGGAAAAAGGTTAACTTACATATAACACCAAGCTATAGCCAACTATCCCAAATGTACCGATAGAAACCATATTAATTAAAATAATGGTGTTAATATTTATAGGATTTATCGCTGTGATTTGGACGATCTTCTGTTTTTGGTTTAATAAGCTCATTTGTGTTAGATTTTCATTGCATGATGTTTTTTCTTTGATTTTCTAAATTTTTAAACTTTTGATATTTTTTCAAATAAAAAATACCTCGCATCCAGTACAACTAATTGCTTTCACTTTTAAAAAAGACGACTCTGGGTTCATATAGGGCGCGTAAAAAGTATCCGGCCAAAAAGAAAGTAGTATAACTTCTTTACGGAAAAAAGATTTTCGAATAATTTTAGTGTCATTAGAAAGCTCGTGAAATTAACTGTTGAATTGCATCAAACTTTCTTAATCAAAAGTTTATGGCCAAAACAGTTGGGAGTCAAGTCGTCCTTTGGCACGCTACTATTTTTATAACATAGCTTATGAATAACTAGATTTTATGCCATGATTTTTGTGTTTTTCGGCATCTTTTGATCTCAGCTTTCAAATTTGATCGAGATCATCTTGTAAGAATGCTTCTATAAAAATTTGTATCAATTTCTTAAGAAACCCAAAAATTTGAAGCTGTGAATTGACACTTGACGCTATTCTTATCATAGTTTGTGTTAGAAAAGATCTTATGGCATGGTTTTGGTATCATCTTAAAGCTTATAAATTCTACTTTTAACCGATAGCAAGGCCAATTGATGAGATCTCTCTATCAAAAGTTCTCGGAAAAATATTACAGCTTAGTAGCGTGCCAAAGGACGATTTGACTCCCAACTGTTTTGGCCATAAACTTTTGATTAAGAAAGTTTTAAGGAATGGTTTTGATTCAATTCAATAGTTAAGATCACGAGCTTTCCAATGGCACTAAAATTATTCAAAAATCTTTTCTCCGTAAAAAGTTATGCCACTTTCTTTTTGGCCGGATACTTTTTACGCGCCCTGTACTATCTGGATAGTTGGGTGTATAAGTATTATTGTTTTCGTCAATAAAACTAGATGTGAAATCTAGGGGCCAAGTCCAAACAATTCCATACATCTTGCATTGATTATCTTAAAAAATCATAAGTGAAGACCATTATGCTCAAAAATTTTTTCAAAATTTAGTCGAAAAATAAAACCACCCCCTCTAATAGAACCCCTCTTCTAATACAACCCCCCCCCTTTCTAGAAATGGATCGAAAAACACAACCCCTGGGGGTTGTATTAGAGAAAAACTGGTATATGAAAATCTATAAAAATCTATACTTACTGCTGCAGTAAGGCACTAAAAGCAAATAATAATTAGTCATATTGTATGGTCTATAAAATCCTTGATCTTCTGTACACAAACATAAATCACGACAACCAGTATCAGGCCGCATGGTATACGCTGCATTGGAGTTCATGACCACATAAGGATTTGAAATGCTAACGGGTTCCCAGTAAAATTTAGTGCCACCTACGCACTTCTGACTATCTACAAATTACACAAATCTTTGAGAGGAAAAGAAAACTTTACATAATGGTATGTTAATAGAATTATTAAGAGGAAAAATATCCTCTATATGGTTCGAGAAAAATACTGAGGCTGTTTTCGTTGTGTCGATATCTTGTAACATGCAGGATTCTTGTGTGATCATGCACAAAACAATTAAAGAAAACTTAAGTAAAATTCTATAAAACATCTCAAATCTTGAGAATTTGATGAAGAATAAGTTATAACAAAAATATATCCAAGCCTTGTATTTTACTCCAAGAAAGACTTACGATACTGCTCATAAGGCAAAGGCATTTATGACGCCACTTCCTACGCGCTATTATTGAAAAATTCATTTATACTTATGATCTCTCGTGACGAAAATTTGATTACCTGTTAGCACGGGAAAAGCATTTGTAATGCCTATATATATCATTCATTATAAAATTTTTGCAAGGGATAGTTCCAGATCATTAGAAGTTAAGAATTAAACGTCAAAAAATAAACCATACAAAGGTGAACAGAAAAAATACAAAAATAAACAAATTGTTTACTTTTATTCGTTTAGGCTGCCCGCTAATTGTCTCAAAATTATTTCATGACTCTAAAAAAAATTTTTTTGAATTTTTACAAAAATGACTTTTCTAGGGAAAATTTTATGCGAAAAATCGATTGTGCGCATCCTCGAAGCTTGAAAATGCTTTCTTGACCCTGATTCAGAGAAATTTTCATATTTTTGCTTCATACACACTCTTATTTCCCTGATTCAGGGTCAAAGAAGCATTTTCAAGCTTCGAGGATGCGCGCAATCGATTTTCGCATAAAATTACTCCTAGAAAAGTCATTTTCGCAAAAATTCAAAAAAATTTTTTCAGAAGTGCTGCTGCAAAGTTTACCTCCTTTAAGACAATCCTTTTACCATATAGTCTCTTTATAAAATTAAACGAATAAAGGTAAAAAATTTGTCTACTTTTGCACCTTTTTCATTCACTTTTGTATAGTTTATTTTTTGACCTTTAATTTTTTATTTCTAAAGAGCTGGGATTTTCATATTTTCGCTTCAATACACACGATAGTCATCTCTTCTCAGAATTTTATAATGAATTGATATAGACAAGCGATGCAGAAGGCCTTTCCCCTATTAACAGGTAATCAAATCTTCTTCAAATATACGAGAGATAATAAGCATAAACGAATTTTTCAATATAATAGCGCATAGAAATAACTTTTTCTCGTTTTTTGTCGTAAGTGCCTTTTTCTTATAATTAGTAGACGTAAGTCTTTCTTGGAGCCTAAACACAAGGTTTGAATATATTTTTGTTATAACCTATTCTTCATCAAATTCTCAAGATTTGAGATGTTTTATAGAACTTTACTTAAATTTTCTTTAATTCTTTTGTGCATGATCACACAAGAATCCTGCCTGTTACAAGATATCAACACAACGAAAACGGCCTCAGTATTTTTCTCAAACCATATAGAGAATATTTATCCTTTTTATAGTTCTATTAACATACCATTATGTAAAGTTTTCTTTTCTTCTCAAAAATTCGTGTAATTTGTAGATAGTCGGGAGTGCGTAGGTGGCACTAAATTTTACTGGGAGCCAGTTAGCATTTCAAGTCCGTATATGGTCATGCGCTCCAATATGGCGTATATCATGCAGCCTAATACTCGTTGTCGTGACTTATGTTTGTGTACAGAAGACCAAGGATGTTATAAACCATACAATATGACTAATTATCATTTGCTTTTAGTGCCTTACTGCAGCAGTAAATATAGATTTTCATAGATTTAAACAATTTAAGATAATCAATGCAAGATGTATGGAATTGTTTGGACTTGGCCCCTAGATTTCACATCTAGTTTTATTGACGAAAACAATAATACTTATACACCCAACTACCCAGATAATACAGGGCGCGTAAAAAGTATCCGGCCAAAAAGAAAGTGGCATAACTTTTTACGGAGAAAAGATTTTCGAATAATTTTGCTACCATTAGAAAGCTCGTGACCTTAGCTGCTGAATTGCATCAAAACCATTTTGTAAAACTTTCTTAATCAAAAGTTTATGACCAAAAAAATTAGGAGTCAAATCGTCCTTTGGCAATCTACTAAGTTTATAGGGGTCATCCATAAATTACGTTTCCAAAAAACGCGATTTTTTAGGCCCCTCCCTTCACCATTTCCAACCGTAACTTTTTCGCTGCTACCCCCTCCCCCCTGGAAACGTAACTTTTTCTTCGCCCTCCCTCCTCCTACTTAAAAAATATTACAATTTTTTAAAGAAAATTTTACATTTTTATAAATCTACTTAAAAATTTACCAAATATTCATAATTTATTAAAAAATTTTTTATCCAGATACAGGGTATCCAATTTTCGCATTTTTCCAAATTTTACCCTTATTTGTAATCTCTAAGAATCGAGTTTTATGGGGATCTAGAAAAAAGTGTTTTAGATTTTTTTGAAGCTAATAGAATCTTAAAGTATACTAGAGATTTACTGAAAAAAATAAAAGAATTTTGGTGCAAACCCTACCAGATACAAGGTACCCAATTTTCGTATTTTTTTCAAATTATCTTTATTTTTAATGTACATAACTCGGCGAGTTTAAATCCAAATTTGATGATCTTGAGCTAGTCAGATTCCTTGAAACATGAGCTAAAAATATTATCTAGACATTTTTATAACCTTTAAGAAAAATAAAAAAAATTGGAAATACTCAAAAAAATCTCGTATTTTTCATAAGTCAAAAATCAAATATTTTAGCTATAACACCCCAGGAAAATTCGAGAAAGCGGAAATTTTTACTAAATTTTTGCTCTTGCTTGGATCTATCCAAAATACTTTGCGTTTTTGGCTGGGCCGGATTTTCTGGGGTATTTTTCCCATTATGAATCTCAAATTTTGGCTTTATACCAAAAAGTATCTTTTGGGTCCTTGACAGGGTTGTCGCGGCTCATAAAAATTATCGAGTTCGAGTTTAATGTTTATCGAGCTCGAGTTCGAGTTTCAAAAATATCGAGTTTTATCGAGTTCGAGTTTTCGAGTTTAGTATGTTTATTTTTTACATTAAAAATTAATGATTTGTAATGTGATTTTCTAATGATCCTTTGGTCCCCCTTATGTTTTTGGCCAAAATTTGAGAATAATTTATAATAAAAATTGCCAAAATCGAAAAAATAGATCAGAATCGAAAGAATTTGCTAAAATCGAAAAATTCACCAAAGTTGAAAAATTTGACCAAAAGCGAAAAAAACTGCCAAAGATCAAAATTGAACAAATTGGTCAAACTCGAAAAAAATGATCAGAATCGAAAAAATTGGTCAAAATCGAAACAATTGATCCAATTGAAGAATTGCTAAAATTGAAAAAAATTTCCATTTTTACATTAAAATGCCTATTTTTTAAAGAAAAAAAAGTTGATCATGATCACGGTAGGGGAGGGGGTAAGATCATGTTTGATCACGGAGGGGATAGGGAGCCTAAAAAAATTTTAAATATTTGATCACGTGATATGTGAATGACTCCTTCTTCAATGGAAAAATGCGATAATTGGGTACCCTTTATCTCGGTAGGGTTAGAATTTCGTACCAAAATTCTTGGAAACGGTGAGAGAAGGGGGTCTAAATCGCATTTTTGGAAACGTAATTTATGGATAACCCCTATAAGCTCACAAAAGACATCAGGTTGGTGTTAGACGCGAAATTTTTTGAAACTAATATAAATCTAAAGAGAACCCCCACTTCGATTACAAAAGTGATAGAAATTTTTGCAAATAAGCTTTCTATTCAGTAGAATTGTCATTTTTTCAGATTTATATTAGTTTCAAACAATTTTGCGTCTGACACCAATCTGATGTCCCTTGTTAGTAGATTGCTAAAGGATGATTTACTCCCAACTGTTTGGCCATAAACTTTTGATTAAGAAACTTTGATGCAATTCAGCAGCTAAGGTTATGAGCTTTCTAGTGACACCAAAATTATTCGAAAATCTTTTCTCCGTAAAAAGTTATGCCACTTTCTTTTTGGCCGGATACTTTTTACGCGCCCTGTATGGGCCAGGGATCGTCTTTTTTAAAAGTGAAAGCAATTAGTTGCACCGGATGCGAGGTATTTTCTATTTGAGAAAATATAAAGTTAAAAAGTTTAGGAAATCAAAGAAGAAACATCATGCAATGAAAATCTAAAGCAAATGAACTTATTAAATCAAAAACGAAAGATCGTCCAAATCTTCGGGCTAAATATTATAAATACTAACATCATCATTTTAATTAATATGGTTTCTATAGGTACATTTGGGATAGTTGGCTATAGCTTGGTTTTATATGTAAGTTAATCTTAAAAGCCCAGTGTCACGCAATCCAAGAGCAGTTAAAGCTTGGATGAAGTAATCGTTTCAATACGATTTCGAATTTTTAATGTTAAATTCGTAGAAATTTTTCAAAATATGATTGTGTAAGGCTGGGTGAAATAGATGTTCAAACAAATTTGAAAAGTTTATTCATGCATCCCTGCGTGGTCATATGTTAAAATTTTTTCACAAATTTAGTATTAAAAAATCGAAAATGTATTAAATCGACGATTTGGAAAAATCGGTCAAACAAAATCACCCTTATGAGTTGTACATTTAAGCCCTTAAATTGTCCTAGTTAAAATGAGACGTCAAAAGATAGTCGGGGTTGGATCTCAAAATGTCGCGTTCTTCACACCTAAAGATTCTAACTCAAATTTTAAGCTATGATGATTTCGTGAGCCCACACAAGGAATAACCTTCCGCCCAAAACCCATAGATAACATCTTTAAGCTTAAAACTTTACTCAGAACATAAACGAACAAACAGATGATGTGACCTGAACTCGAAAGAGTTTAAATACAACAGCTTAGCTACCTTGTCTGAATCGTGGCTTCGACTTAACACTGACACAAAAAGCTTGAACTTAATCCTTCAAGTTTTGAAATCCACTTAGCTACAAGACGATTAAAAAGTTCGGGCACAAATTTTATTTACAAGAATGGGGATAATAAAAGAAATAAAAAATATATGAACTTAAAAAAATTGTTTTTATTTAAAACATCCCCTATTCTCAAGGAAAATGTCAGTGTTTCGACCAGCTATTGTAAGATTGCGAGAGAGAGGCAAATCTGCTCAAGAAGTTTCCGTTGGTCTTGGAGAATTCCTATCAGAACTTTCTATAAGACATATAAACAATATGAAGAAACCAGTAACCATGAAGATCAATGGCCATTCAGAACATCGAGAATTCCTCAAGATATCCAACAAATCAAGGGACGAATCATTGAATTACTTCTGAAAATGGCTTGAGAAAAAGAAATCATGCTGAACAAAACTGATCAATATTGTTGATGATTTTCCGAAGCATTTAAATAAGCGTATTAATGCAAAGGGAGGATATTTAGAATAATTTTATTATTTTTTGTTTGTTATTATAAACATTAAAGTTTATGCCCAACTTTTTAGACTCCCTGTAGTAAATTTCATAAAGGAAATATGAAATAAAATTTAAAACGAAATTATTTTAGAATACTTATACAACAAATACAAAAATGGAAAGCTCTTCGAGGTTTTTATGTCATAAAGTTTTAGGCATTTTTTGTTTTTTTTTAAACTATTATCTGAAACAGTGTCATGTCACTTCGGTGACTTGTTACTTGGCCTTAGGATTAGAAACCCTAAACCTAAGCTTAAGCCTAGCCTAAGTTCAAGCACAAGTCTTATCTAAATTTAAGCCTTAGTCTAAGCCTAAAGCCAAGTAACGAGTCGAGAAATGACGTAGTCAACAAAGTGACGTGACACGATCTGAAACATTAACCGCGTCTAGATATTCTCTTTTTGGAAATTTAGGTAGTGTACTAGAGCGAACCCTAACTCCCAAGTTCATTGAAATCAAGCAATATAAATTTCAAGTTTTAGATTTTCTATACCTCACCAGATTTTAAAGACATACTTGCTTATAAAATAATGTTTCGACTTGGAGTCGCACATATTTTATACATCTTGCTAAATTGGATGTGGGTTTTTGTAAGAATTGTCGACTGTGGCCCATATTCATATAGGGTAAGACGCTTTTCCAACAAAATTGATAAAATACTTCTAGGTGATAACAAACTTTTTATGGAGCCTATGTCTTTATATCGACTGTTATATGGTCTTATTAGCTCTCAACCGATGGGATATTTTTAAAGGCTTTGAACTTTTTCCTACAATCGATCGAACTCGTCTCTCCAATGTATTCAATTGTAACATAATTAATGGGAGGAAAGTGCCCCTGACCCACTCACTCAAAGTTTTAATAATGAGGAGGCCTCTCAAATTGGCATAGAAAACCAATAAATGAATGAAAACTTGTGGGAAATTTTTGAAAGTTTAGTAAAAAATTTTTATATATTTATTTTTTCCATATATTCTTCTCAATGCTGAGAGAGAGATTTCCTCTTCTGAGGGGATACTCAAATTGGAAGTTGAGGACAAACTTTCCCTTAGCCTTTTTTCCCATATTCGTACAGGAAAAGGCTAAGGGAAAATTTGTCTTCAATCTCAAATTGGGGCCCTCATCTCCTGTTTGCTCACATATGAATTTAACAAATGGAATCAATATTTTAGATTTTAACGTGTTTATTTCTTCTAGCAGCTTTTGTACAATTTGTATGGAGCATGATACCGGGAAACAGCTTTCTACTCTTCTATGTTCCCGAGTCGTTTGGTGGACCGGGTTTTGCGACTTCACAAGAAGCAAATTATAGTTTTTATAATCTATTGATAGTTTATCAGGAAAATGGACTGCTATATCTAGCTCTTTTTTTGCATTTATGGTGTTGCGTTAGTATCATTTATTTGGTAATTATTTTAAGGGCATAAACACAGACGCGAACTTTGACATAGGCAGAAAATTTCTTTAAAAAATGCCAAAAAAGTATTAAAAAATTCAAAAAACTTTAAAAAGCTTAAAAAGCGCTAAAATTTCAAAAAGGCTAAAAAATTCTCTCCTCCTCTTCATATAGAGAATTAGGTCTTACAAGGGAACGGTCAGATTGGAAAGATGCAAATTTTTTCCAAAACTAGCTAAAAAAATAGTTTTTAGAAACAGTTGAAAATGTTTGAAAAAATTGATTTTTGGGGGTCTATCCTAGACACCATAGAGGGACCTCAAAAAATCAAAATTTTCAAACATTTTCAACTGTTTCTAAAAACTATTAGAAAATGTTCGCCATAGCCAAAAACAGTGGAAAATGTCAAAATTTCGACGAAAGAAGTCAAAATAAAGGTGTTTTTGGAGTCTCTTGATTTCAATGAAAACGCTATTTTTGGCTTTTTTTCATCTTGATTGTCCAAAATACCTTCAAAATCGATCTCAATTGCACAAAATTCAATTTTCCTTTGCTATTTTAGGCCATAAGGAACAATTTTAGCTGTTTTGGAATAAATTCGCATCTTTCCAATCTGACCGTTCCCTTATTAGGGTCAGAACAGGAATAATGATAGGGCAATGGCTATAAAGCAAAGGATATAGGGGTAAGGCTATGGATTTGGGATTAGGACTAATTATAGAATACCATCGAAGCCTGCAAAAAAATTATTTAGCGTTTTGTCACAAAAACACATATGGAACGAAAAGAGTTGTTTGTATTTATACAGACATTAATCCCGAATATATCAATGTCTATTTTAAATCTAACATTGTTACTGCGACAATATTATGTGTCAATTCAAATAATCCAAAATAGCTTAATCATATTGGAAGCTTCTCAATATCCATATCTTTACATCTTATTTAATGGGTAACTTCTTTTTTCTGCAATTTTTCCTCGATCGCTAAATTTAGGACATTACGAAAGGCAGTAAAAAATATGTTATTTAAACGTTGGAACAAAACTTCTGCGACCCCAATGGTCTTTACTACGTCGAGTTTATAATTCGTTTTCATAGAAATCACAAAACTATTGAGTTAATAAACTACAAGGGATTTTGTTTTATCAAAAAATTTTCTCAAGAATTTTTCCTTTGAAGGAAAATTTTCCTTTAAGGATTTTATACTTATGGAGAAATTGAGGCGTCGTGTTTGGTGAAAATTAATCTCCGGATCCGAAGCAGTGATGTTTCGAATACGAATACTAACCGATCTATCGAATACTGATTGAATACGAATACAGTATTCGTGCCAACTTTTCCAAATACGAATACAGTATTCGTTCCGATTTTTTCAAATATGAATACTGTATTCGTTCCTAATTTTTTTCGAATACAGTCGGCATTCGATATACCGACACCTCTCGAGGGGGGGGGGGGAGGCATTTTTTGTCAATTTTTGAAAATGTGATTGATTTTAATGCAAATGATATAAAAATACATATTTTTTGGAATCTACACTACAAAATTGTAGAGAAAATGTAGTTACCCCATCAAAATAGCCTTAAAAATGGCTAAAATACAAAAAAAGCTAAAAAATGACCAAAAAAACTTTTTTGACGAACTTTTAAAAAACTCGTTCAAATTTGGAGTTTCCATGGCCAATTCTTTGAGAAAATGTGGTTAACCCATCGAAAATTTCAACAAAATGACCGAGATCACAAAAAAATTGAGATTTTCTATGTAAAATGACCCCCCTGTATCTCGGTCCAGGAAAAGCCCAGGATAATTATTTTATTGCTATTTATTATTTTTAATATGTGTTTTTAGTAGAAAAAATAAGAATTTTTATACTTTTTATAAGATTTTAGAGAAATTGGAGGGGTGTCGGTATATCGAGCGCCGACTGTACTATAAAAATCCCAATTAAATTGTTACCCCAAAAATTAGATTATCATTTGACAAATACAGCTGAAATCTAATTTTTGGGGTAACAATTTAATTGTGATTTTTCTAGTATTCGAAACAAATTGGGAACGAAGAATAAGAGGTGCATTAGCTTTTCTTGAGAGGATATAGTCGGAGTGTATTATATAACATCGGCTCGTAGGTTTAGATGAACTTAGGCTTAAAGGTTATTTTTCTGGAAACCCCGGGTTCAGGATTTTCAAATTTTGAAACTTTCAAAATGTTATTAGTTTGAGCAACTTTCGTTGATCATGGGCTCGATAATCCTGAAACCTTATATTTTAAGGTTATAGAGCGTTTTTTCAATTTTTAGTTTTAATTTTTTTAAATTTCATAAAAAATTGAACAAGTCACAAAATTTTAACAGAAAAAGACTTTTTGTGATTTTCTATTGTTTCGGTTTCGAAAATAAATTAAGTAAATGCACTTTAATGTCATTCCAATGGCCAAAGGTGAATATCATCCCCTAATTTCGTCGCATCATACAGGGGCAAGACTTTTGAGCAATTTAGAAATGAAAAGTTCTTTTCTAAAAACAATTCTCAAAACGAAGAGAATTCTTCCTTAAAATTCTCAAAATGAAGGTGTCCCCTGTAAACAACTTCTAAAATGAAGAAAAAATGAGATCGGACTGTCCTACCCTTTGCCTTGTATGTCAACTTTGCAATCAAACTCCTTTACCTATCCAAGAAATTCATGTTGTTCATCATATACGGCTCAATCGATATCTAGCCAAATCATATGTACATCTTAAAACTTTTCTTCTCTCTTGACTTTAAAATTTGTGATCTCTATTACTTAATAAAAGTCTAAAAAATGTCCGGTTCCTCAACTTCATAAAATCTAATAATAAGGAATATTCACCAAGTGTGTACTCAAAATTTTGAATAAATTGTACGTCATTAGATGCAGAAAAAATATATAAGAAACACGTATGTAAGAAGCAATTAAAGTGTTGACGTTTTTCCTATAATTACACCCTGAAATTTCCACAATTCTGTAGGTTAAACGTGATATCTTGATAAATGTGGCTTGGGTTAAAGTATGAAGAGTCAGTTATTAAATGTCTGGCATATTTTGTCGGGCATAGAAAAACTTCCGTATTTACTCAAATAATAGAATACGGTATATCTAGAAATGCTTATCCATACAATTTGTAATCTTTTTATTGATTTGATTTCGATTATAAGTATTCCTCTGTATGTGCTTTTTCTTGGTACTCAACTGAAAACTATATTGTATTCGGCAACGAAGGATACTCTGACACCCGGAGTTACTATAACTTTGTTGTTTATAGGTATGAACTAAATTTTTTAGATCCTTGAAGATCCGAAGAAACCTAAGACTCTTTGAACCCTTAAAAACTTCAGACCTTGCTGTTTCTCGGGTTTTTAAAGATTCCTTAAAAGTTTTGAAGACTCTGAAAGTTCCGACAAAATTTGATGCATATTCTTTGAATTCTTTACAAATTAGGAATTTTGTCCGACTATTTGGATCGGAGCTGTGTTTCGGTTTCATTAAAGGACAGTTACAACCATATAAAAAATGATATATTCGGAAAGATCATGAAAAATGGAGCATTTTTTGTTTTTACGGCATGCTCTGAATCGTTGTAGTATTCGAGATAATTGTGTTTGAAGTTTTGAATTTGTTAGAAGTTCTTTGTTGTAATACACAAACTTTTTTGAATTTTTTGCGGAAAAATCGATTTTTGCATTAATTTTTAAATTTTCATA
>JAQGBS010001849.1:0-14496 GCA_034698545.1 Acrobeloides obliquus
AAAATGTTGCAACTATCATAAAAACAATATAGAGAAAAAAACCGTGAGAGAAAAAAGATTTTCCGTGAGGAAAAAAGATTTTCCGTGAGGAAAAAAGTATCCGTGAGGAAAAAAATATATGCCCATAAAAATTCAGGTAATAATACTGGATCGTTCGAAAAATAATCGGCTTTTGCAGATCAATCGTATCGTTATAAAAATGACTCATCTGTAGGCTTTCTATGCGGGGAATCGATTGTGCACATGAAATGGTCTGTGTATTGAAACGAAAACCTGAATTTAAACTCCTGAAGGTTTTTTTGAAAAATTCCACTACCAATAGATAGAGCGCATTGAAAAACGGTGGTACCCAAATTTTCGTGAAAAACACCCCTAGATAGTCGGTCCGGCAAAAATTTGAATTTTAGTTCATTTTCGCGTTAATACACACACCCCTTTCCCTGAACCAGAGTCAAAGAAGCGTTTTCATGCTTCGGGAATACGCACAATCGATTCTCGCATAAAATTACCCCTAGGCAAAATTTTTTACCCGTTTTTGGACAAAGAAAAAAGAACTGGCTCTTAGCTAGCGTCGTTTTTATAAGTTGATGAAATGATGCAACAAGCTTTTATACTCGCATCTCAAGTGGTCTCACTTTAAACTTATGACGATTTTGGTTTTTGTGCTAAATTAAGTCCAATCGGTGTTTTTGTGCATATAAAATATTAATTAAAACGGACATGCGGGAAACAAATAGATCATTTTTACATTGTTCAGGTTCGTACCATGCAATTTTGTGTGATACTAGTCAACAAATTGGACTCTAATGAACTATTTGAATCGCATCGATTCTGTCTCGAGTTGGTGTTATAGTTTCTCATTAGAGAATCCCTTTCCCATGATTTTCAGCAATAGGAAAAAATTCCAAAAAGATTGAGAAACTTTTTCCCCAACAATAATCTAGTTCAAAATTATGCATATCCAAAAATTTCATGAGAATGAAGAAATTTTGGAGTTTCCTGTATTTCAATATTATCCAAAAAATATCATGCTACAATTGAACTATCAAATTGCATACTGTATGATTTTTTTAAAATTTTATGTGACGTGATATTGATCTCAATTTGAACTTTTTTTAACTAATTGTCTACTGCACTTATTAGTACAATAACACCCGCAAAAATAAAGATCAACGTTAGAAATAGTCTGCTTGATGTTTGGTAATGACCCTAAAAATGGTCCTATTTTGTTCAAAAAGATTAAATGTTCGGAACTAGTATAATCATCATACGTGAAAAAGGGTGTGGAAGTCACACTCTATTCGTTATAAGAGGTAACAAATCTTGAAAAAAACATAAGGGTCCCCTTTTACGATAAATTCCACTTCGTAATTTGGGTTTGTAAAAGGACTTGGTACGAAGTGATCATTTTTTATGACTTTGTACGAAAAAACATAGGGAGGCAGCCTAATGATTTTTGCAAAAAATTTTCGAAAAAAATCTTAAGGGGGGACGACGAAACGTCGCGAATAAACGTATTCCATATTTATATAGCGGAATTTTTACGAGGGCTATTCCTAACAAAAATGGTATCCTTAAAGGACGAGGGGAAAAAAGTTGTCTTTTTTGATGGTATTCGGATAGTTCATGAAAAATGAGCATTTTTTCTGATAAATTCTGAATCGCTATTATTGTCGAGATAATTGCATGTGAAGTTGGAGATTTTTGAAATTTGTTTAGTACAACGAAAACATGTACCTATATGTTTCTACGATAATTTTTAACTTGCATCACTTAAAAGTTGTTTATTAAAGCGGTTAATCAGATAATTTTGAATAATCGCTTCAATACTCAAATTTCAATTGATGCAAGTTAAAAATTTCTGCAGAATTGTTCAGGTACATGTTTTCATTTTAATACAGGGTATATAAAAAATCGGAATTTGGGTGATTTTTTCATGCATTTTTTCTCAAAAATGACTTAATTAGGGCTAACTTTATGCAAGGAATCGATTGCGTGCATTCCCGAAGCTTAAAAACGCTCCCTTGATTCAGGGAACTAGATGTATGTATTGAAGCGAAAATCGAAAAATGTTGAAAATTTTTCCTCGAAATCATATTTTTCAAATCGATGATGAATTTTGGTGGAAAATTTTTACGGACTTGGCTATAAACCAACTCAAAGATCCTTTATATTAATTTTTTGTTATAATCGATACTTTTGCAACGTTGTTTGTTTTGAGAAGTTTTTAAGAGATTTATAGGGTATGTAAAAAAGTTGTTGATGAAGAAAAGAGTAATGAAGAAAGAAGAATGTGATTTTAACTGTAAAAAAATGTTCTAATGATTTTGATATTGTTAATAAACATTAATCAAAAGTTCATGTTTTTTGAGCAATTAATCGGTTCTATAGTTATCGGCAATTCCAACGGCATTTTTTCTAATTCTAAGTAACTTAAGAGTTTCATGACGATATGGTTTGATGATAATGATCATAATTAGAGTGTTAACAGTAGAATGTATCCCAGAAAAGAGAAATACCCAAGAAATCGGCTCGATCATGTAGTTAATGCGAAAAATAACCACCAAATTAATCACAAGTTCTGGACAAACGAGTATTAAAATTGGTACAGAAGCCTAAATAAAGTTTTTTTTCAAAATGCATCTAAGATTTGGTTGACAGGTCATCAAGTTCAAGCTTATAAGCTCCGTCGGCTTATAGATCCTTAGGCTTATGGGTTTCATAGACTTGTACTTATGAATCCATAGGCTTAGACATACAAGTTCCTTAGGCTTGAGGCCCTTGGGTCTATAAGCTTACAGGTTCATAAGGCAGGTAAGTTCCTTAGGCTTATGGGTTTCCAGCATGAGCTCGACCTTATGTAAACCTCTTGTAATCTTACTTGCAATACAATCGCTATCAACAGTTGCTTTTCTAAATTTTTCATCTTATTTATTCCCTGATTATCCAGTGACATCAAATTTTTACGTCGTTGCTTCCATTTTTTGAACGTCACCACAGAAAGAGCCATAGCATATCCTGCGTAAGACACCAAAGCTGTCATTGCTAAACATATATAAGCTTTAGCATTCACTGATTCCATGTCCATAGTCCGGCATCTTATCCTTGTTATGGTTTCATCTCCAAATTTATAATTAGCATAGAAATTGAAGAGTTTTTGGCCTGTTAATGTAGCCATTTGTTCAGAGACCATGAGAGGGATAGAAGTGATTAACGTTAAAATTATCATGGGAAGAAACAATCTGGATTCTTTGGTGTTTGTTACACAATCGTTTGTTAGGGTTCTAAAAAAAGTTTAAATAAGAAAATGTCGAGTTTATTTAAAAATTCTAGGATTTTCATAGAAATTCTAAAAGTTTTTTCTGGTTTTCTAGAATTTCTAGTATTGAATTTGTATCTTACTTATATCGATATCTTATAGCAAGAATGACTGAAGCTCCACAACTAGATAAACATATATAAAAAATAGAAATGGGAAGATATAGACAGAAAAAATTATCGAATTGACTAGGAAATTTCATGTTACATGGAATATATGAAGATACGCCTAATATGCACATGGCCGGTATTGGTTCTAGCATAAGAGGGACCAGTAGAATTGATAAGGTAAAGTCTGCTAACAAGGAACAGATCTAAAGAGAATCTTTAGGAGATCCCCCGTTGAGACGGAGTTACGACTAGAGTAGAATTTGAAGCGGTTACTGTAAGGGTTCCATGGTTCGGTGGTACTGGGCTTGTCTCGGGCGCCCCTCAAGGCTGATTCAAGTCCTGCTTGAGACCAAAAGATTTTGCCTAGTAGTAACATCCTTTTCGGATGGCCAGAACTGTTGCGAGTTCTTTCAACCCAACTTATAGAGGGCACAAGTAGCCGGTTCTCTAGAAAGCACCCCCACTACTACTAGGCTCAGAAACCATATAGATATGGTTCTCGGACTTCATTGAAATCCAATACCCCTTTGGGATCCAAAACCTCATTATTTTACCATGATCCTTACCGAAACAGTGATCAAATATCGTTTGTAACTATCCATTTCCTTGGGTGATTTCTTTAAAATTAAATAAATTCCAACTGTTGTCGATATGATATCCACCATACAAATAATAGCATTCCTTATTTTGATATTAGTAATGAATTGTGGTGTTATGACGTTTAGACCAATATCTATAGGCTTATTTGTTGATTTATTGCCTAAAAAGTTACTTACAATTTTCAAGAAAATGTTTTTGATCATATCCCTGAAAGAAATAGCTTAGAAAAATGGTTAACCATATTTTCCTAAGATTTTTAACGATGTAGAATTTTTAGTTAGAATTTTGATCGAATTTAACCCTAATAATCACTGAAAAAACAGCGTTTTTTAACAAATTACCGTAAAATTTCTAATAGAATCCCACGGGGCTCTATTAGAAGGTGTTAATAATTGCTCTTTTAAAAATCGAGTTTAAATCGGTTTTCTTCGAACGACCACTTTTTGATAGCTACTGTAGAAAGGAACGTTTTATAAAAGAAATTATTGAAAAATATTTGATTTTCGTTGAGTTATGGCCCTTTGAATTTGAAAAAGTTGAAAAAATGACATTTTTTTTCAAAAAATCATATCTCCGTGAAATCGAAGTCATTATCAATCATTTCTTGTACATAATGTTCTTCATACGCTTAGCTATCCAAAAAGTGGTCGCTCGAAGAAAATCGACTTAATTTTGATTTTTGGTGGATTTTTGAATGTAAGGCTTAAACTTTTTTAAATTTAAAAAAATTCAAAAGGCCATATCTCGACAAAAATAAAATATTTTTCAATAATTCTTTATATAGCATATTTCCTATCCTCAGGGCTATCCAAAAAGTGTTCGCTCGAAGAAACCCGATTTAAACTCGATTTTTAAGAGAATTTTTACGTTTGCATGGGTCTCTATTAGAAGTTTTACGGTAGTTTATAGGATCTTATAATTGGAAATAACAATAATCTTTTTGAAATTATGCACCTTTGTATTATTCACTACATTTTTATGCAAAAATTACTAAAGATTAATACTTAAACTAAGGCCTGGGTAGAAACGGGGTTAATTTAGATAAGATCTCTACCTTTTTCATCCAAGATGATTTCATAACTTTGTATTAAGTCTTCGTTTGAAATTTTTATTATCAAGCCTAGCAATAATAAAAAATACAATATTCTTTTCATATTTTTAGTCTTTTTGAACAAACCAAAACAATGAAAATGATTATGACATGCGTACTTTTAATTGTGAAAAATAACACTCAAACTTCGAACTTTTATTTTATTAGATTGTTAATAAGTAATGAACTTGTTTACAAAAAAAACTAAAAATAAAACCGAGCTAATAAATAGCTGCTAAACTTACCACCCACAAAATATGGTACCACCATCACAAATGAAATAGTGGTATTGAGTCGTTTGGAAAGTTCGAAATTTTAGATTTTTCTATTGTGTTTTATGGACTTGTTAGGATCAATAATCGTTTTTTGAATCTAACATTTCATCACTCCACTAAAATAATAATTATCCTAAACACATGCTTTTTCTGACAGTCAGAAATGGGCTAAATAGAAAAGATTTCCCAAAAAAGGCTTAGGCTTTTAGTGCCTAAGTTTAGGTTTAAGTTTTTTTATAGTTAAGCTTATGCTTAGGACGCTTCGCAGCCATCGGGCGGATTACAGACAAATTGCATTCTCTAATTGCATCTTTTAACCAAGCTATTTAATGAAAACAATGAAATTATATATATGTACGGGCGGATCTGATTCGCCCGCATATTCAGATTTGCCGGTAACATATACACTCAAAAAATATTATTAAAGGGCAAGATAGTTGATGAACTTTTATGTACTACTAACATGTTTTCCATATGTTGTTATGAACAAATTAATTCAAAGCCATTAACCTGCAGTATTATTGAAAACAACCGCATTTATTTAAATGTCTTCAACAAATTACAGATCAATGACATTGTTGCACATGCAACCCCACAGCTTTCGAACAAGGTGGTGAGCAGGGGTGTCGCGGAACAGGTCCAACGATCAAAACCAGAACAGCAGGGTTGGGAACCGGAACACGGAACAGTAAAAATGGCTGGAACTTGTCAGAACCGGAACAATATTTTCGAATTTTAATGAAATTTTTTATGTCTGGAATTACCTTTTCACACCTCAAGATAGATCGATTTGAGACGATTTTTGACCGAATTTCTCACACTCCATATCCTTAACTTGTTCCGAACAAGTCAGTTCCAAGTCGGACAAGCTATTCACATATTATTATTGGGACTAACTTGATAAGCCGGGACGGCATAGACTCAAATGAAACGATGAGGATGAAACAATACAAATGAAACGATCGAATGAAACGAAACCAATAAAAAATCGGTAAAAAATTTCAATGTTTCATTCGTATCGTTTCATTCAAATCGTTTAATTCGTATCGTTTAATTCGTATCGTTTCAAACCTATTGTTTCGTTTCATTTGAATCTATGCCGCCGGAACTAACATGTCTCTGGACTAACTTTTGTGCTTTGAAAGAATGCTTTGATAGCATATGTGAAAGATGTGCCAAAATAATTAATCATTCATTTGTTGTAAAAATTTTATTGTTTAAAATGATATTTACAATTTGTGATTTCGAAAAATGAGCTATCGAAAATTTTGTATTCCCCCAAATGCCATAAGAATTTTGGTTATGTTCTCCCCATTGTCTCAAAATTTCGGACCTTGTTCAATAGTATCTTTAACTACTCCAACATATCCCTCATACTTGCAATAAATACCCAAAGCAGCTATACGAATAGATTGAGGACTTCTCGCTTCTTCTAAGTATTCTGTCTCCGGTCGAGAAAGTTTCACACCTTTCTTCTCTTTTAAAAGCAACTTTTCAAAATTTTCTGTTGCCATCGTCTTAAATTCCAATGTTTGTGCACTAATTGAATCGTAAACTACAGAACGTGGGGGTCTTCCGTTGATCCAACTCCTCTTCCATGATTCCCATGCTCCCCTTCTAATTCTTCCACCAGGAAAAGCAATGTCTTGAAAATCTCGGCATAATTCAGTTGGAACAGCATAATCAGGAGAAGCTTCGAAAAACTTTAACATTTGGCGCATTAAGTCCATGCAATGTTCCTGGTGAAGAGGGAGAGAGCCGTTTTTCTGAATTATGTCGATGCAATGAATACCATGAGTTATTAGCACGGTTATAGAAGTAAAATCTTCTATGGGCCAAGAAAGTCCACCATCGCAGGGCTCAAAAGTTAGTTTTTCGGTTTGATCGCATGATTGGGTTTTCGTCAAAGCTATGTAGAAGATGGATATAAAAATTAGTACGAAACGAATCCACATAGCTAAAAATAAATCAATTTTATCTCATTACTCATTTTATAATAGGTAGCTCAAATTTTGTGATATAGGGGGTATTCTTAAGGTTATGGAGGTATCTATAGCTCTATGGAGGTACCCATAAGGTTATAGGTATCTACAATGCTATAGGTATTGGGTTGTTTAATAAGTATTTGCTGTTTTTTTCAAATCGACATTTTTCGTTTATAACTTTTGGAGGAACTTACATGAGTGCTTCGTCTTGGTATCATTTTATAGATTAAACTTCGAGCTTTAAAATGACACCAAGACGATGCTCTTATGTAAGTTCCTCCAAAAGTTTTGATCAAAATACGAAAAACTTTGATTTGAAAAAGCGGCAAATACTTATTGAACAACCCAATAGTATCCATAGAGATATAGAATATTCTTAGGGCTATAGGGGGAGGGGATTCAATAGGTTAAATGGAGGTAGGAGGTATCCATAAGGTTATAGGGGTATTCATAAGGTTATGTAGGTATCTATAAGGTTATAGAGGTAAAAATAATGTTATAGGGTATCCAAAGGGCCATAGAGTATCCCTAATGCCATAGGATATCTATAGAGTTATTAGGCTTGCGCAAAAGTCCTTTCCGGATTTATTTTGTTTATGTTTTTTCATCGGCTGACTGATATATAAGCTACAGTGGTTAGACATCTCCGGGCCTTAGGTTATGGAAACAAATTTGGTGCTTGGGTACCTCATAAGCTCACAGAAGCCAACAAATGGCAACGATTGTCCATCTCATCGTCTCTACTCAGCCGCTACAATCGCAAGTCCTTTTTACCATGCCTAATTACTGGGGATGAGAAGTGGGTTTTTCATGTGAACTTTCGCCGCAAGAGATAATGGGTAGAGAAAAAGAGAGAAAAATGGAAAAAAAGCCATCACTCGATCCAAAGCCAGATCCACATAGAAAAAAGCACCATCTGACTATCACTTTTTCTGGGATTTGCAGTCTAACCTGGATGAACTGCACTTCGAAAACGATGAAAATGCTAAAAATGGCTTCGAACCTATTTTGATCAGAAGCCCCGTATTCTCGATAAAGGAATTCGAAGTTTACCTACTAAATGGGCACAAGTCATAATAAATAATGGCGAATATCTTACCTAATGTTATTTGATTTGATTATATTTTATTTGATTATATTTTATAAAACTTAAGTTGAAAATCCGAAAAGACTTTTGCACTAACCTAACATAAGGATATTATGAAGGTATAGTGCTGGTGGCCTTATCATCATAAAAAACTTACCTTCATAAAATTTGATTAAAATCAATATAGTCACAAAATGAAAACAGTAATAGATGTCTATCTTTTTAACAATAATAAGAGTTTTACTAAAATAGACTCTTACTTTGTTCGTTCCGGATTGTCAAAAAATCAAAAGACATTTATTACAACAAAAAGAAAAACATAGTACCTATAAAACAATGGGTTTTCTGATGGAAAGAAAATTTTTCCCTACTCGATAGTTTTTTTTATGTGGAAATTGATCTTCAAGACTTTCTCGAAAGTCCCTCACGAAATGAAACGCAGCACATCTTTTTCGGTGTACCAACTAGTCACTTTATCAACTTGTTCATTTGGCCAACCATCACTCCACCAACTCATTCTTTTCACCAATTTTTATCTAGTAACAAATTTTAAGAAAAAATCTATCCGTCATAAATTATGATTCAAATAAAGTGAGAGTGTTGGTAACAGACTGCAAATATGCAATAAGCTGTCCAGGAGCAAAATTGGAAACAACCTTTTTTTGTTCCTGAACTCGAAGCCAGACCTTCTTGGGCTTATTAATTTCTTTGCCGTTTCTCAAGTCGTTTACATCGAAATCGATGACTGCATCAAATTAATGTAATCTTTCAATGAATCAAAAACCGTCAATTGACCCAGTATTTCTGCCTGAAAAATCATAGCCTTTTAAAAGATATAAAACTGAAAAAATCTCAGATCCGGAAGATTGGCAAGCACATTCAATGCTAGACAAAGATGAGCTCAAATTTTTCAACGAAGTAGATAGATCTTCCAAACGTTTACGGTCAAGGTTTCCCAATAAAGGTTTAGGTTTTTTGGGGCCTAAGTTTAGGTTTAGGTTTAAATTTTTTGATGGTTAAGTTTAGGCTTTTTTGGTGCCTAAGCCTTGGCATTAATTGGGATACCTTGACCCACTTTGGGGAACCTTGTTGGAAAATCTTGACTCTCTACGGAATACCTTGACCGTAAACAATATTTCAAGAAAAAAAGTTTATGCAAACTTTTATAAAATTACTGAATGAAACAAACCACTAGTTGTTCCATAAAACGGGGTCATCAATACATTATAGTCGATAAAAAGTGTATACTAAAATGGCTATGAAGATAACTAAAGAACCTTACAAATTATAAAAGTTTATTTAACATTACATCCAAATGTGAGATAGAGAATGGTTACGAGTCTCGTAAACAGACTTTAAGCTTAAAGAAGTCGTAAAACGTCGAAACGTCGCTAGAATAAAAATTATTTCTTATTCTCCTACGTATTCCTACTGGCTAACCACTCTCTATCTCACATTTGGAACTTTGGAAATGCGTCTCCCGGACAGTGCTACACATAAGAAAATCGTTAACATTACATCAAAAAATAAACACAAAAACAACAAATATTCAATACATAGAACAATATAAAATTTTTTCTTTTGATACAACCCTTAAAATTGATTAAGTAAGTCATCCAATTGTGAACCTAGAGCATTCCAGTCATTACCAACTTGTTCTGCCATTTTCATGTAAACTGGTTTATTGGTTTCATGTTGTTGACTTCCGCCTGGAATTGGTGGAGGTGGAGGAGGTGGAAGGAATGTATTATTCGGGTTTATTCCAAGAGGTATCACTTTTTGTGGTGATGGCTTTGATGCTGGGTTTGGAACTGGTTGAGGGACATGGTTTTTAGCATATGTTGGAGCAGTTGAGCTAAAAATAGTAAAATTATTTTCAAATATGTGTAAGATTGGTGTTAGATGGCCAAGTGATTAAATGCGCTTGGTTAATGAATTTTGATTTAAAGAGGCGAGTTCGATTCCCGCATGTGCCTCCTTCTTTATGTGGATCAATACATTACCTTTGAGCTGATTGACCATATCCATGTTGGCCATAACCCATTTGTTGTCCATAAGCTTGATGCTGCTGGCTTTGACCCGGCATATTATTCTGTCCATATGAAGAACTTTTGCCATAATTATACCCTGTTTCAGGCAATTGACCATATGCATATTGCATATAATTAGGGTCCAGATAAAATGGCTTGTTTGGATCAGCACTTTGAGATTGGTAGTCATCCGGTGCTTGATCTTGATATTCCTCTTGGTGAGCGTCTCTGCCTTGCCATTGTTGTCCTCTTCCACGCCCTCTTACTGGAGTGGGTTTTTGACTTCTTCCACCTCGTTGATTTCCTCCTCTTCGTGCGTTTCCACCTCTTTGACTTCTACCTTGTGGAGGTACATAGTTTTGTGGATAGTCGGTCTCCATTTGAGGTCCAGCATGAAAACTAGCTTTTTCTTTCCTACCCGCGTCATATAGCCATCCACTGGATTTGGGAGCGTCAAATTTATTTGAGCTGTATTGATTAGAAGAAGGAGCATATTGGTTAAATGAAGTGTCATAGCTATTGTTCTCGTAGTTTCCATAAGATGTATCCTTAAAAAAAGGTCTGTTGTTATTTTGGACTTAGTCCCAAAAATCTCTACTGTTGGGCATCCAGGGCCATATGTTTTTCACGACGGTTTTTGTGCTAAAATTGGAGGAAATATTAAAAACGAGTCATGCCATTTACTCAGCTCGCTGAGACGAGTAGAACGAATACCATAACATGAAATTTTCCATCCCGACCGAGTGGCTAAAGTGGCATATTTGCAGTTTATAGGCTCGAGTTCGAATTTAAAGTTGTCCAAATTCCATGAAAATTTTTGTGGACTCTAAAACACTTTGCAATTATTTTTGGGTCAGTAAATACTACCAAGGTTGTATAGTAAGGTTAGATTTTATAAGACTTAAAATTTTCATGGAATTTGAACAACTTTAAATTCGAAGTGAGATTCGAACACTAGTCGATAAACTGCAAATCTGCCACTTTAGCCACTCAGCCATGGGATCGGGACGGAAAACCCATGTTATGGTATTAGTTCTAATCGTCTCGACGAGCTGAGTCGAATAGCATGACTCGTTTTTATATTTTCGAATTTCTTCTAATTTTAACACAAAAACCGCCATGACAGGGTCCTAAAAAACCTCTAGATCCTCGACTCCTTTGATCCCTATTCCTTGCTCTATCGGAAAGGGCTGAAAGGGTCCGAGGATCGAAAAGAAGCCAATTCTTGTCTTTTTGTATGACATAGTTGCCATCAATTACGTTTATTACGAAAAAATTTACCACAGAAGGCATGGCGTTCGTCGTAGACTTGCTTGTAGCAGGATTCTTGTCCAGCTCTGCTTCACTCATAATGGCTCGCCAAACTTTTCTCGCAAACGAATCAACCGTCACATTATGAGAAAATTTCAAGAAATTCACAAATTTTTCTTCAGTTTTAGGAGCATTTGTGTGAGGGAGAATGTTTTGTAAAATCGTTCGGACTTGAGGATCTCGGCATTTTACTATAGCGCTTTTAATGTAGGTTGTGAATCGTTGGTGTAGCAGTTTTTTCTAAAAATTTAAAAAATGATTCAGATTATATCTTTTTCGGGTAAGTGAGGGAGGGGGAAGAAGGGATTGAGATTGATCAAGTAAAGTTGAATTGTCTTGAGGTCTCTCCCACAAATAACTCAAATCAAGCGAAATTAGTCAGGGAAATAGAAAATTTCACCTCATCTATATCCAGTTCACTCTCTTTCTTCTTCTTTACGTCCTGTTTTTCAGCGTTTTCAGCTGGCCTATCTCTCGGTGGCCTTTCAATCTCTTTTGGAATTTCCATCTTATCCGGATCAGCTTCATATTCTCTATAGATAGTGTCCCAAATTATCTGGCAGAAACCAGGGTCTTGAAGCTTGAGTGAATTTTTCAAGTAGTTTATAAATTTCTCCTTTCGATGGGAATGGTTTTTTGGTATTCGAATGATATTCTGCAAGATTGAGGAAATCGAAGGGTCTTTACATTTTTTTGCTGCATTTTCGATATAAGATTGCCATTTTTCGTTGAATCGTCTTCTCTAAAACATGGCAATTTTAGTTAGCTTAGACTTAGACTTGGATTTAGGCTTAGGCTTGGGCTTAGGCTTAAGATTAGGCTTAGGCTTAGACGTAGGCTTATGCTTACGCGTAAGCTTATGCTTAAGTGTAGGGTAGGCTTAAACGTAGACTTAGGCTTAGGCTTAGACGTAGGCTTATGCTTACGCGTAAGCTTATGCTTAAGTGTAGGGTAGGCTTAAACGTAGACTTAGGCTTATGCTTAGGCGTAGGCTTAAGTTTATGCTTAGGCTTAAGTTTAGGCTTATGCTTAGGCTTAAGCTTAGCCTTATGTTTAGGCTTAGGCGTAGGTGTAGCTTAATAAACAACCTCTTCAATTTCTTCTTCTGTAGGTTTTAACCTTGAAGCAGATCCAGACTTATCTTCGGTTGAGCCTAATTTTTTATTGTCTTGAAGAGGAATTTGATTTGCTCCAGTATCATCAAAAAGTTTAGGCCTTTTAGTCTCTTGTTCTTCTTCATCTTCACCATCGTCAACTTCAATCTCTAGTTTTTGCAACTGTTCCTAAAATTTTGGACAAATTATTTTTTAATTAGTTAATCTCATACTTTGACTTTTTCACTCTCTTCTGGTGTTAAATCGGTTTCAAGAAGATCGGTTAGTCGTTTCCTTTCGGCATCACGCTTTCGCTTTCTCATACCCTTTGTAGCTAATTCTGGGACTTCGACTTTATTTGTTGGTGCGAGTACATTTTCAGGTTGTTTTTTAGAGATTGAAGCTAGAAGTGTACCCATAGAGCGCATGACCTAAATTTTAGAAATTTAAATTTTAGTTCTGCTGATTTTTAAGCTTTACCTTTATCTGCTTGGTCTTTTCTTTCCCATCTATAGATTCTAATTTTTCCTTTGCCTCTTCTTCATTTTTAGCCTCTTCGACGTTATTTTTCTTTTTTTCACTATCCTTATCCTCTTTTTTCTTTTCTTCCACTTCTTTTGATTTTTCTCCCATTAACAATTTATTTGTTGACGCATTTTTGACCACTTGTGCGTTTTTCTTCTGATTGTTAATTTTTTTAGGAGCCACAGGGAGTGATGGTCCAGCTGGTGCTTGATTTCGATGGTGAGGAATAGAGGGTGGT
Organism: Acrobeloides obliquus; assembly: GCA_034698545.1. Classification (NCBI taxonomy): domain Eukaryota; kingdom Metazoa; phylum Nematoda; class Chromadorea; order Rhabditida; family Cephalobidae; genus Acrobeloides; species Acrobeloides obliquus. The sequence goes on from JAQGBS010001849.1 coordinate 13,665, forward strand.
TTGTTGTTAAAGAAGTGTCCTGAAGCTCGTCCTTGGGGTGGAACATAAGACATGGGACGTCCTTGCTTATGGAGATAGCTATCAGCAAAGTGTTGGGCCGAATCTTCACCATAAAGCTCGCGGATCATTTCTTGGTAAAAGTGGTCTTGAAATCGTGATGCGCTGAGAGGATTGGTTTGAGGTGGCTTTTTATAACCAAAATATCTAAATTTTAAAGGAGTCAGAAAGAGACGGTCTGTTGGATTTTTGATCAACTATGCTCAAATTTAACCAGAATCCATATCCCAGAAGGAAGCCGTAGGTCAGATCTGGCAAGTTAAGCAACGTTGAGACCAGTGTTATAAATCTACCTAAGTGATAAAGCTTCAAAAAGTAGCTGCCAATAGGTGTATCTACCAAGGTAACTGCTACCAAATTTATCGATTTGGTAGCTGCTACTAATTTAGTCGTTTTGGTAGCCGCTATCAGTTAGTTGCTACCAAATTTGGTCGTATTAGTAGCTGCTATCAAATTGATCGATTTGGTAATTGTTGCCAAATTTGGTCGTTTTGTAGCTGTCACCAGGTATCTGCTACCTTCTTTCTACCTGTAGCTACTAGAAGCTACTTGTAGCTGTCTACCATGAGGCAGCTATCAAAATGGGGTGTCTCGGAACACTAGGAGTAGGGGGGGGGGTATGCACAATATAGCGAAATCCCTCACAGGCCGTTATTCTTGAATACTTGTGATAATAAAGTAAGGACGACTGGGAAGGGGGCTACTTAAAACTCTTACTTCCTATGCCCAAAAGCAAAAGTAAGACTATTAATCTTGTTATCAATTTGCTCTTCAT
>JAQGBS010001850.1:0-14494 GCA_034698545.1 Acrobeloides obliquus
GAATCAGGGTCAAGGAAGCGTTTTCATGCTTCGGGAATGCGCGGAATCGATTTCTCGCATAAAATTACCCCTATAAGAGTCATTTCTGAAAAAATCATGAAAAAAATTTTTTTGTCGGAGATCTTGTCGCGATGTCTTGTCCCCCTTTAACGAATTTTTGGGTCTTACAGAGGATACCTAGCAGAAGTTCGAAATTTTTTGAGAGGGGAGTCCTTTCAACACTGGTGAGGGGTACTCATTGAAGTATCAATACCCTGATTTTTTTTCTTGTTATTTTTTAGATCCAAAATAGCCTCTATGGGATGATATTCACATTTGTTGCAGGAGCTACCGGTTTCTTCATGAATTCTTGGATGCTAGCTATCTTATGCCTTCGACGAAAATCCAAAAATACAACAAGACAAGCTGTATCAGACACAAAAGATAGTGAAACGAAGCTTTTCTTGTTTTCTTTATCAACTTTTATCACATTTTCTATGACTCTTGTTTTACAGGTTTGTCAATTTATGAGAAATTGAAAAATTAAAAATACCCCAGAGGATCAGTGGCATATGAGAGGTTATGAACGTGATAATATTCAACTAATTGTTGAATTCAAAAAACGATCACTTTTTTTTACCCGGTAAAGAGTCATCCATTATTAAGTAATCATGTTGGAGGGGGGGGGGGAGAGGGTTGGCCGTCTTCATAAAAATTGATTACGTTAATGCATTTTTGATGATTACTTTAGGGGGGGGGGGGAGATAAACCACCAAAAAGTTGATTACATAATATCTGGATGACCCCTATGTCATGACAACACCAAAAATGGAATATTCAGGGCTAAGAAGAAGTTGTGACATGTTCACCAACAAAAAGTATTTATCAATTGACGGGCATCAGTTGTAGGTCTTAGTAGCATAATAGTAGTGCACTTGGACGGTAGCCAGAAGCCCCGGGTTCGAGTCCCGGTCAAGTCCAAAAACTTTTGCCCAACTTCATATTACCTGTATTTCCATGTTTTAGGCGCGGTAATAATCCGAACTCCAAAAATTCCAAAAAAAGAGAGCTATGTTCACCAACAATTTAGATAATGTTCTTTCTCAACCCAAATATGTCAGAAGAAGTCTTTTTTGTCGTTATTGATCTCCAATTATATGCATTCGACCTTTTCATGCTATCCCCACCTTGGTTCATTCTAATCCTAAGCAAATCTGTTCGAAAAGAGTTTTTAAAAATGGTTGGCTTGTCAAATTCAAAGTTACTTTTTGTCAATGCGCCATTTGCAACAAGAACTGCTGTTGTTTCGTCTATTCACCCAAATAATACAAGGGGAATATGATGCCCGTTGATGTTTTTTGTGCAAATTTAGTTGAAATAAAATTGAAGGCTTCTTCTTCTGCTCAATCGGCAAACGACACGCGATTTGGCAGAACAATTCGGCGTCAGTGCTATGACAGTAGACAGGCATCTTGAAATTCTAGGTTACAGGTCCAAACTTGGCGCATGGGTCCCACATGATCTTAAAGAGACAGACAAGTAACAGCATATGTCTATATCCCAGAATCTCCTCACCAGATATCATCGGAAATCGTTTTTACCCCGAACAATAACTGGTCACGAAAAGTGGGTGTTTCATGTAAACTTTCGGCACAAAAGACAGTTGGCTGGGCTTGGAGAAAGGCCATCTCCTGAACCAAGGTCGGATCTCCATTTACTCAATCGACTAGCAACCGATAATATGAATCCTTATATATAAAGCGCTTGTGTTCGTTTGTTCTTGTATACAAGTAGTTGTTTATGGTGAATACCGAATCGTTACCAATATATACCACGACGTGGAGGGTGGTGAGAGGAGCAAAAGAGGGGTTGATCATGGGCCCACCTCCTACGGTTAATTTTTTACAGGGGTACCCCCTTTTCCTTAAGGATTATGAGAGTTTGTTTTTTTGGCCTTTTCAACGGAAAAATGCGCTAATTTCGACTACAACAAGGTTTTCGGTCATGGAGAATTCAAGATGACAATTATAATTTATACACGACCACGCAGGGATGCCATGCACGTCCACGCTTTGAGCTCGGTCTCAGTACTTCTTTATAATTTATTAACTTTTATTATAACACGTTTATAGCTATAAAAAAAAGTAAAAACCTATTTAGTGCTTATTTGCAAACTTTCTTGTCACCATCTTTAGCATCAGGAGTGAGTTCAAATTTCTTCACCCAAGGTCTTCCATGCTCATCCTTCTTAAAGATGAATTCTTTCGGGATATTGAAGGTGGATTCGCGAATGCAATTCTATAAAAGAAAATAAAGAATGAGATTTTAGACCTTACTTCACGTTTGGCATTACAGTTGTGCTTAATTATAATATAGGGTTCGATGCTTCCTAGCAGAGCGGATTCTTCCAATCGCAATTCGAATTCTCCTCGTCGATCGGTTCTCTTTGTCTCTCCTTTGTCATCACGTCTGACTAAAATTTATTTTACAGTTCCTACTTAGGGTTGGGGGGGGGGGGACATAGATGAATAAGGGGCCAAAGATTTGAAAATTTGAAAAGGTCTGATGACTTTTTGGCTAAAAAATTAGGGGGTAGGGGTTTTCGAAAAATCGAAATTTTAAAGAAAAAATCGTAATTTTTTAGCAAAAATTCCCTATTTTGGTTATTTTTAAGCAAAAATGTCATTTTTAATGAAATTTTGGTCGAAAAAAATGCATTTTTTTAACCAAAAATGTCAAAAAGTTTCCAAAAAATGGTCCTTGGGGTCAAATTTTCGGCCGCTAAGCGCCAATTTAAACGGAACTTCCTGATTTTAAACCTCATTTTGAGTAATGGGTGGGTTAGATCTGACCCCTTTGTTCATCTATGGTTGGGGAAGATGGATATTGGTGAGGGGAGGGGGGTATATTCAAATCGATAACCCTTACGTGTATCTCTCTCCCAGATTGTGATTTCAGCATCTCTAACTGGCTTTCCGGCACACACGACTTCTCCTTCCACGGCTACTTTATAAGTTTTCGCATAGCAACAAGCAATAAGCGATACAAAAACAAGGGTTGAGAAGGAGAAATTCATTTTGACTGCCTATTAGACACAGACACTATCAAAATGAACAAAAAGTTCGGCAAAGTAGTTTTGTTGTAATTTTCTTTAACGGCAAACTTCCTTCAATGTGAAAACGATATTCTTGTTTATAAACAACGCATTTGAGACCGGTTTTGAAAATGTTCATTATCAAGATCAACTGTTTAGTAACAAGTTGTTTTTTGATTTATTGTTTAGAAAATAAACGGAGGCCTTTTTCAATGACTTTTCAGACTCGGTCTTTGATCTCAAAATAAGAGTTCCTATACAAAATTAGCCTTCCAAGTGGCTTCAGGGTGCGTTCAAGCATAATGAAAAAGTTGTTAAAAAGTCGTTGAAAAGTTGTCGAAAAGTTGTTGAAAAGCTGTCAAAAAATGTTTCGACTTTTCGACAACTTTTTAACCAGGCTCCGAAAATGGGGCCACGGTGGAGGTGGGGGGTCACAAGAATTTCTTGTCCCAAATCAATTTCTCGATATCTGAGGTCATTCACAAATTAGTTTCCCGGGAGGAGAGGTCCGAGATTTTCTAACGAAATCTAACCTCGTAGTAATGCACAACTCCCCTAGATCTCGAAAAATGGCTTGCAATAAACGAACTTTTTTATGAATTAACCTAATATCTATTCGAGATTGTAGATATTTTTTGATTAGAAAAACTTGGCACCCTTCGAGCTTGACTAGGAACAGGTAACACGGTCGTCAAACTTTTGTTGACAAGATTCTCGCTTGATGATGGCCGGATTTTTCTTTTGAGTATAATAAGTGGCTTGAGCAAAACATTTCTGTAGGCTGGTATCATGCAACACATCATGATGGTGTTGAAAAAAGAGTGGAGCGATGCGATTTCGAATCCGAGCCAGTTCATGACTAAGAATTTTTAGATTAGGATGCCACTAGTGGGCAGGGGATCTAAATGGAACTCCTTATTTCTGCCTAAAATATTAATGACACCTCCATCTCATGCATATAGGCCTCAAGAGGCCGAAAATCTGACCAAAAATGGCACTCATCTCAATTTCATTTTGGATCCAAAAGTTATATACCTACCCTCAAATTAGAAAATTTTACGGCCATTGTCCAACTACGTTGGGATTAAACTTGAGCTTATGCTGAGGCTTAGGCATGTGCTTGTCCTCCTTGTCCATCCCCCGTACCCAAGGGGATGGACAAGGGGGCATGTCTCTCCTAAGACAAAAAATTTCTTGAGGTTTTTCTCGAAAATTAGAAATTTTCTTAAGGTATCCCCCCAAACCCAAAATGTCCCCTCTCAAGCCAAAATCCTGGGTACGGCACTGGGCTTAGGCTTAGACTTTGGTCTAGGATTTGACTTCCTTTTGGGTTTACATTGCATATTTTCAATCTGGAGCACTGTCATAACAGTCATCCCGATATAAGGCACAGCTAACGACAAAGTTGGTACCAGGGTCTAAATTTACCATAAAAAATTTTAACCCGATACCCAACTCACCTGTAGAATCAACGAGTAGATCAGCTGCCTATGGAGTCGATATGTATTCTTGCTTATTATTTTTCGTATATTGTTCAAATGTTTTAACGTTGCTATTATAAAAATTTGGGTGAAGACAAAGGAGAACACGATTTCAGTGAGCATTGTGGCGATGTATAAAATGGTCCAGGGGTATTTGATGCCGAACATTAGGGCTGAGCAAGTTTGGGTTTGGAATAGGTGTAGATAAGTAGGGTATTTCTAAAAAGAGGTCTAAGATCAACTTTTGGTCCAGGACCATACCTGGGCAGGGATCCAGAAATAGATCCCCCCCCCCCCACAAGCTATCGTACGAGTACGATGGCCAAAATTCGTACGATGGTCCGTCGTACTGTTATCGTACGACATGCATTATGTCAATATGTCGTGCCGTACGATGTCTCTTACGACTCCTCGTATGACAAAATGCATTGTCGTATGACAAAGTACGACAAATTTCGTACGATACCATTGTACGACAGCTTGTGGCGATTTCATCGTACTTTAACGTAATTTTACGATCGTACGATGACTTCGTACGATAGCTTGTGGGCTATTGTACTTTTGCTTGCGTTTAGTACGATAGAATGTGCGAGCTTGTGCCGACCCTAAATATGGGCATTCGGAACACGATGGCTTCATTGGATCACAGGTTGTGGCTCCGCTTCTTCTCACTCCCCGAAACTGGCTTATCCCAAACCTTTATAGCAACCGTATTGCAACCTCGACACAAATTGTGGTACGCTTGTCTCGAGCTTCCTTTTAGCTATCTCAACCTGCGGGATCTTTTCAACTTCATGGGTTGTCGCAAGTTTACGCCCCTTTCGACCGTATTCGTGTTTGTTCCCTGTTTACGTGAGCTATTAAACTTTTGGCTGTTTTCGATGGAGCTGTTTATCATTTCCGAGGAAGGACTTTGCTTGTCCTGAATCATTGGATCCAAAAATGGAATGGAATGTGTTTCTGAATGAAGCCTCAAAGACGAGGCAAACAACTTCACTCCCTCGATTCATTGAATCACCCGATCATTCGAGGAAATAATAAGCAAAAAACTTGGTCCAAAGAGGTGGTATTTTGCCTAGTCACCCAGATCTAGTGGGGGGGGGGGTAGAGTGGGTGGGAAAGGGTGAGTTAGGAATGAAGCTATGGGGGGAAAAATTTTGGCTATAAACTTGCCTCTTTAATATACTCCAATATCAACTCTTCTGTTCCTTCCCTTTCCGCCGCTATTATATGAGTTACAATAACTGGCAGACCCAAAAATACATGAAACATCACTATGATGACCCAATTTTTCCACTTATCAAACCACTCGATTTTACTAGCCACTGCAGCATAACGATACACGAATGCACAATTCATGGCAGCACCACAAAATGCGATAAGGGTCATGTAAATATCATATGGGATGACACTTCCCCAGATGTAGCCAAGATTTTTCATGAGACCACCGGTGCAGAAGCCAGTAAGAGGGAAAAGTGGGATGGGGACGTAGAATAGAGTGGCATGGATGTCCAAGAGCATGGAGAAGACCTAAAAGATTGAAGATTAAGAGGTTGTGCCCTAAAATTGGCAAAAATGGCCATTTATGGAAAATTTTTGGAGTGGATCAAAATATGGACAACAATGTTATGAAGATGGGGGGTTTTGGATAACCATAGAATTCTCACCGAAATATCAATCAAAAATATTTTATAGTGCCCCATTGTCTTGGGCGTATGAGCTATCACCACATATAAAGCAAACAAAGAAGCCACCAAATCGATATAAAAATTTATCTTCAACCTCGAAGAATAGATCTCAATATATCCCTCATCTATAGTCACATTCATCACTGAAATTTTGAACAATAGCCAACCAATCACCTAACTTTTCGGCGTGGCAACAGTTGAGGACGGGGATTTGGGGATGAGACATTTGAGGACAAGACATTTCAGGAAGGAGCATTTGAGGATGCGTGCTATCTAGGGCCTAAAAAAACATATCCCACCTTTGTTCCTCAAATGTTCCGTCCCAGGGATGCGCCCTGGTCCGGACAACAAAAGGATATCTGTGTCCGGACATGCAATATATAACGGCCGGACAACACGGATAAACCATGAGACGGACAAGGCTTGTCCGTCCCACTCGGTGTTCGTCTTGACCGCGGACAAGCCTTGTCCGTCAAGATATTGTCCGTTATTCATCCGGATGAACAAATGGCGCATCCCTGTTCCGTCTTCAAATATCCCGTTCTCAAATGTCCGTCCTCAAATAGCCATCCCCAAATGTCTCATCCTCAAGTGCTCGTTCTCAACTGTCGTCACGCCAACTTTTCATCATTAGAAAGTTGCATAGATCTAGCTCAGCTCAGAAAGTTGAAACAACAATAAATTTACCAAGAAATCCCTCAAATCTCTATAAATTTAATAGGGATAAATAGATTTACGCAAGGTGTGTGCGCAAATCAAATTTTCTTTGCTAGGCTTAACAATATCGGAGCCAAGTTTGAAGATTAATTTAGAGTGAGAAAAAAATAATGGGCAAATGTTGTGTACTATGACGTGGAAAATAGTGTTATGGACAAGTTATATGATCGAGTTCCATGGGGTTGGTATAAGAACAGAGGCCGACAATGAATCCGGGATCCAGAAACCCAGGGACCCAAATGAGTTGGATCCCGGATTCATGTGGATCCAGGACCCATTGGGTCCGGGTCCTTTGAGACCAGGACCCAATTTCCCTGGCCTAAGGGAACCACTATTTTTTTCAATTCTAAACCACAGAAGGTCATTTCAATAAGTTTTTGATTTATGGGTAACAGAAGGAGTGGGATATCTGTTAGGGGGTTTCAGGAGACAAAATTTTCAAGAAATTGGGGTTGGATAGAAGAAAACCTTTCAGAAAAACGGGGAGGAAATGACTGAAAATGGGGGGTTTTCGATCAAAACGTCGTTTTATCCAGTCAACTTTTTAAAATTTTAAATTATCCTGCTTTTTTTAACAATCGAATCAAACTTCATCCACCTCTCTTTTTACCAAATCCCCAACGTTCATTAGGCTTAAACCAAATCCGAGCCTGATGTTCACTCTTTTTTCTTCCACAATTCATTTTTCGTGGCCATTTTGTTAATTGATCAAAACTGATCATAATAGACAACAATAATCGCCTTTGCCGATTATTGCTCTCCATTTATAATCCCAAAAATCCTGGGCCAACATTGTTTTTGATTTGGGGTGTTTATAAATGAGTTGTTGGGACTCGATTGTTTATAATTTTCGATTTTTCATAACTTGAAATCAACTAAAAACAGTGTTATTGTTTATTTTTATGCACCTAGAAGTCTGATAATTTATTTTCGATGGGCATAATTTACTTATTTTTATTGCTAAGTTTAAATTTCCAGCTTGGAAATGCCGTAAATTGTGGGTATACAACATGTGGGGCTTGCGCAAATGGGAATTGCTTGTATGTCTATCCCAACTCTCTCTTTTTTGGGGGTGGGAGGACGAGAGAGAGTAGGTTGGAGGGAGGATATAGGAGGGTGAAATGGGATACCAAAACTTTTTTTTAAATCATTTGCCTCTTGATTTAGATGGACCACTTCGTCAAATTCATGCAGCCCCAGAGGCCTTTTATGGCCATTATCCATGACATCAGACCAAGTTGATGTAGCATTCGACTGCCCGATACCAATCCCGGATCAGTCTAACATAGAAACTGAGTACTCGGATGACTTTACACGAAATAAAATCGCTCCAATCGTAGCTGGAAGTTATGCAAAAACTAATGAAGACATTCTTGGATGTTTGAATAACCACTTCAATGGGCCGGTGATTTATAAAACTTATACAGTTCCTTGTCCGGGGATCAATGTAAAAGTGGATGAGAGATTGGAAAAAGTGTGATTTTTAGGATACATGTTTTGGATATATTGCTATTGCGGAAGAGGAGAAGATGATTTTCTTGGCTTTTCGTGGGAGTAGCATCACCCAAGTAGGAAACCTGAACCAAGAATTGAACCTGTCATTGAGCTAAAAAAATTTCGGGGGTCGATTTTGTGGGTTGGACAGGGGGATGGGTCTGCATTTACCTCATTCCATGATAAATTTTAGTACCTCCTAGAAAACATCCAATTCATCACCTTCACCAAAGTACCCTACCCACCTGGTGGCAACATCCTCGACTATTGGTCCGATGCATTTTTCACCATCTGGAACAGTGGACTATCCAACGATTTGGCATCACTATTATCCCAATATCAATCTCAAGATTTCCAATTATGGGTACCCACATTTTTAACCTCTAAAAACATTTTTTAGATAACCGGTCACTCTTTGGGAGGTGTTCTAGCCGCATTATCCGCGCAATATATTATAAACAATCAAATTTACCCTCAGAATTTGGTTAAGTTTATCAGTTTTGGTGAGCCGAGGATTGGAGATGAAGTTTTTGCGCAGATTTTTGATAATGTGGTGGGATTTTGGGAGGGGGTGGAAGTATAAGAAGAAGAGGATGATTTTTAGGTGCCTTATAAGTACAGGGTGATTAATCGGCATGATCCGGTACCTCATCAGCCTTATCGATTGCCAGGGCAGACTGGAAATGATAGTTTTTGGCATCATCATTATGAAGTATGTTTTGACTAACCATGATTCCTCTATTCCTCCCCCCACCCCGCCTGGATAGACTGGTATTCATACCCACAGAGATCCATGTACCCATACCAATGTCACCATGCATCTAGATCATAGGTGCATGATAACATTGGTATAGGTTGGCAAGATGAGGGGATCCCCGATGAGGTGGTCCTCCTTCACTTTTTGGTCTATGAGTGAGTGGGTCAGGGGGGAGGCTTTCATCCCTCCTTCCCCTGCCGACCTATAATCCAAACATTAATACAAGTTCAGTCACTCCCCACGCAAAAGACAAAGTTTTAGACCCCCTCCCCCTCTATTCATCTATGCCCCCATGACCCTTGGCATCTATGACCTATCCCAATTTCCAGGTCTGGTACCCTCAAGACATGTGCCTAAACGCCAGCTTCACCATTTGCTCCCGTGCCGAAGACCCAAATTGCAGCAACACTGCTGGTGCCAATGTCGACATAACCATAAAAGACCATGCCTACTACTTTGGTGTCTCTATTACCACTTGGTACCAAGATGGATGCAACATATCTGATACCTGCCATGGTGATGGGTATCTAAATTACATCGGGGTCTTGTTGAATAACGGTTTATAAATGTTATTTTTGTGTTTTTTATGAAAACATCCAGGAAGTTGATTTTGTTTGCAAGTTTCCCTCATAAATATTAGTCAATATATTTATAAGAAGTTTTTTGGCATCTTGACCTTTAGAAAAAGAATTTATGGACTCCTTTAGTTTGACATTTAACTTCCTTCTTACTCTTTAAAGTCCATGTTGCAAATGGCATATGCATTCGACTGGAACAACAAATAAACAAAGTTCAGCAGTATAATGTTATCTTGACAATGTGAGAGATCCTTAAAAATTATAACAAAAAATGGATTTTTTAAAATGAATTCGTTTCGATAAGCAGATCAATTCAAATGTTGTCAATCCTTTCGTTTCAATATACAAACTCGTTTAAATTTTTCATGCGATTTTGTTTTGAAATATCTCCGAAGTCTAAACGAATTAGAATTTACTTCCGATGCAAAAGTTGATTGCCCCAATTTGAACTTTTTTTATAAAAATTTTATTCAAAACTGGAGTGGTTCCCTATGGGGATGATTTCGGTTAATCATGAGTATAGTAAAAAAATTTAACTTTTCAGTAACTTTTACGTGCAAAGCAATCCTATGTAATATGTCTGGAGCAGCAGTGTTGACTCGAGTACTCGCTTCACGAGTACTTACATGTCGAGTAGTATAAGAATATACAAGGTGGCCAAAAAAACCGCACTTTTGCGATTTTTCGAGCAATTTTTTACCAAACAAATAAATTTTTTTCAAAATGACCCTGTGAGGAGTTTTTCTATGCGAGGAATCGTTTGCGCTCATTGAAAAATCTTCAAAACGCTTCCTTAGTCATGAAATCGTTAAAAAAACCAGAATTTTTCATTTTTTCAAATTTTTAATGATTTCATGACTAAGGAAGCGTTTTGAAGATTTTTCAATGAGCGCAAACGATTCCTCGCATAGAAAAACCCCCACAGGGTCATTTTGAAAAGATTTAAAAAAATTGTTTTTGGCAAAAAATTGCTCGAAAAATCGCAAAAGTGCGGTTTTTTTGGTCACCCTGTACTAGTCGAATGAAATCGGAAGATAGAACGAATAGTTTTTAAGGCTACTTTTTCCAAATTTTTGTACTCAGAGTTTTCGACTATGGAGAACACGTTGATAATAATGATTTTTAAAAATTTGTTGCAAAACTTAAAAAATTAGGAGATTACCCCTCTAAAAATGAAAAAATTTCGATTTTAAAAAAAGTTCTTCAAATCGTCTGATTTTTTGCACTCAGGGGCTTTAGGCTATGGGGAACACGATGATGATGATTTAAAAAACTATGGGGAACACGATGATGATGATTTTTTTTTAAAATTTGTAAAAACTGAAAAATTAGGGGATCACTCTTATAACAATTGAAAAAAAATAAAGAAAGTTCTCCAAATATACAGGGATCACTAATCGGATTGAAAGGAGGGGTCACTATATGGAGAGTCGACTGTAAAAATCTCACCATTATCATACAAATGATATGAATACCTTGTCTTTTACCCAAAAAATTTTCAATCTAAAAGCTCAAGGAAGGAAGTAAATTTTTACTGAATCAGGAAGTTGTATTAACCATCTTTCCTTTCATCCTATCCAATTAATAGATAATAGAATCGTCTAGCATCAAACGCCTTCTTATTCAAAAAGATACAGTAAGCAGATACAGGAAATTAAAAATGAAAATGGATTCTTAAAAGCTAAAACAACTTATGATTTTAGTTGTTATTATGAGGCTTTCAAGCTTTTAAAGATGTTTCTTTGAACTTATGTAATATAATCTTCTTCCTCATCCGAGCCTAGACTGGTAGAAAATGAAAAACAAGATTCCAAAAATGGATCATGAAAGTACAGTAATATGTTTCTAAATTAAGCATATGTTGATTACGCACATCCTCTTGGAAATGCTCAAATAATTGTTTGGGAATTTATTGCCGCGCATAAAACTTAAAACATGGTTTCTGTAAAAATTGATTTTTTGAGTGCACACTTTTTTGTGATGGGAAAAATTTTTCTCGAAAATGGGTTACCCTATTGTTTTCGACTATGCTGAGTCCGAAAATCACAAAATTTTGATAGATTTCATGATTAGATTTTTCTGTGCTGCCATCCGGTATATTGCTCATGCCCTTATCAAGACCATGAAATTCAAATGCGTTTATCTCAGGAATCAACGAGCCCAAAATCATGTCACTAGCATTTATAGATCCCGAGATAAACGCATTTGAATTTCATGATCTTGGTAACGACATGAGCAATATATCGGATGGCAGCACAGAAAAATCTAATCATGAAATCCATCAAAATTTTGTGATTTTCGGACTCAGCATAGTCGAAAATAATAGGAAATTTTTTCTTTTCAAGAAAAAATTTTTCCATCACAAAAAAGCGTGCACTCAAAAAATCAATTTTTACAGAAACCATGTTTTAAGTTTTATGCGCGGCAATAAATTCCCAAACAATTATTTATGCATTTCCAAGAGGATGTGCGTAATCAACATATGCTTAATTTAGAAACATGTTACTGTACTTTCATGATCCATTTTTGGAATCTTGTTTTTCATTTTCTACCAGTCTAGGCTCAGATGAGGAAGAAGATTATATTACATAAGTTCGAAGAAACATCTTTAAAAGCTTAATAATAGCTAAAATCATAAGTTGTTTTAGCTTTTAAGAATTCATTTTAATTTTTATTTCCTGTATCTGCTTACTGTATCATTTTGAATAAGAAGGCGTTTGATGTTAGAGGATTCTATTATTTATTAATTGGATAGGATGGAAGGAAAGATGGTAGAAACTTCCAGCTTCTTGGTTCAGTAAAAATTTACTTACTTCTTTGTGTTTAGATTGAAAATTTTTTGGGTAAAAGATAGGATATTCATATCATTTGTATGATAAGGGTGAGATTTTTACAGTCAACTCTCCATATAGTGACACCCCCTTTCAATCCTAGTGATTCCTGTGTATTTCCTAGTCATTCCTGTGTATTTGGAGAACTTTCTTTAAAATCGAATTTTTTCAATTTTTATAAGGGTAACCCCCTAATTTTTCATTTTTTACAAAAAAAATTTCAAATCATCATCATCGTGTTCCCCATAGTCTAAAGCCCCTGAGTGCAAAAATCAGACGATTTGAAGAACTTTTTTTAAAATCGAAATTTTTTCATTTTTAGAGGGGTAATGTCCTTATATTTCTGATGAGTTGTTTGAAAAGAAAAGTCTTTTCTTTCCCATTGTAAACTGACCGCCTTAAAATTTCAGGAAATTTGACGTAACATACTTTTTGAATAGACCCATTATTATTATACCACACAGTTTAACCTTTAAAGAAAAGAAAATTGCCCTAAACCGGGGATACGTAGCTGAAACGTAGTGGAAATGGGGTTCTAAACAAACTTCGATCTAAACATGTATTCTGGCATCAATTTACACGGTGGGCCACATTTTCATAACGCTAAAATTTGATCATAACTTTTTTGGCTACAAATTTGGATAGAAGAGGGATTCGAGCCCGCGACCTTTGTGACCAATAAGCCGCTGTTTTGTCACTGCATCACCGAGGCTTGTTGATGGAGAAACGTCTTTTTAAGACCAAGTACTAGTATAAATCTATATTTTTCCTTAATCAGGGTCAAGGAAGCATTTTCACGCTTCGGGAATGCGCGCAATCGATTTCTCGCATCAAATTACTCTCAATAGGGTCTTTTTTGTGAAAATAAATTTTTTCGAGATGCAGATACAAAATACACCTCCTTTAAAAAAATCTATTTTCATAGCTCTGGTCCTTTAACTTGCCAGATCGGATGGTCGGCTTTCTTATCCATTGTACAGAGCGCCAATTTTTAATACTCAGAAATCTTCAAAACAAACATCCAGGAAGTTGATTTTGTTTGCAAGTTTCCCTCATAAATATTTGTCAATATATTTATAAGAAATTGTTGGGCATCTTGACCTTTGAAAAAAGAATTTATGGACTTCTTTAGCTTGACATTTAACTTCCTTATTGCTCTCCTACTCTTTAAAAGTCCATGTTGCAAATGAACATGCATTTGACTAGAACAAAAAATAAACAACTTTCAGCAGTATAATGTTATATTGACAATTTGAGAGATTCTTACAAATTATATCAAAAAAATTTTTGGCAAAAAAATCAAGTGTACAAAATTTCGAAGGAAAGTGATTTTTGTTAAAGGAAAATGATTTCAGATTTGTTAGTTGAAATTTTTACTTCCTTAATTTGCCAACAGGATATTTGTCGAAGTTAAAGCAACTGATTTACGTCAAAAATGGCATTTGGAAAGATTTTTATTACGTCAAAATAAGGTCGGAAGTATGCCATGTTATTCAAACATGAATTTTTAAAAACTTATGAATATTTAATTCAATTTTAATATATAACACGTTATAATAAAAAATGCAAACTTATAGCTAAAATAAATTAATTGTAAAGGACCAGTTCAGTAAGTTACAACCATATGAAAAAATGATATATTCGTAAAGATCATGAAAAATGGAGCATTTTTTGTTTTTATGGCATGTTCTGAATCGCTGTAGTTTTCGAGATAACCACGTTTGAAATTTTTTACAAGCTCTTCGTTGTAATATACAAACTTTTTTGCGGAAAAATCGATTTTTGCATCATTTTTTTAAATTTTCATAAAATGAACATTGTAGCAATTTTTTATAGCTAAACGAGACGAACAAAATGACACCAAAATTATCCAAT